>JAPSES010000144.1:15276137-15320546 GCA_029822895.1 Maxillicosta whitleyi
TATATATATACACACACACACACACACACACACACACACACACACACATACATAAAGTGTACACAAACAGCTAAGGATAAAAATGTTGACTCACCTTTTCTGGCTGTGCATGGACAAGGTTACATTTGTATTATCAAATTCCACATTGACCTTCTGAGGAATGAGCTGATGAAACTGTTCCACAGCCTCAGTTTGGATGAACTCACTGTCCTCACAAACTGAAGAAAATGTCATGAAAACAGTTACAAAAACGTCACAGTATTTCATATTCATCTGAAAATCTTATCACAACAAATCTGTTAAGCATTTAACTAAGCAAAAGTTGATGATGAACATTTTGTCATTAACATTTCATATCAACTAAGAAGATGTTTGCTGACATAAAATGTGTTAATGGAATGGTTAAATCAGTAGTGATGATGCTTTTAGATGTGAAGAAGTAAAAATACGTTTGAAGACAAATATCTAAGTCAGCTGATTGAGTCATTTCCTTTAATAATGACAATAATAATAATTGAATAGATTTCTGTAGTGCTTTATGATTATTATGCATAATGGTAAAATAGCCACACTTATGATACTACACCACACTTATGTTCTAAATACAAGGTTTTAAGTAATGGACAAAACCAAAAAATACCCATCCTGCAAAAATTAAAGCAAATAGTGGGATTCAGATTCGCAATTACACAAGCTCATAAACTTAGATTTGAAAAACCGCTGCTTAATTTTCTTCAAATTACTTGTGAAGCACCCAAATTTTGATTTATGTTTGAATTATATTTAATCTCTGAGCCTATATCATGTGCTTACTCACCAGGTGTATCAGTGATGGTTTTTGTGGGAGATGGGGGCAGTAGGAGTTGACTGAGGAATAGGCCTTCATGAAGCTCTGCTATAAGTGTCCTCACACACAGGGACAAACAACCTGGCTTCAGCTCTGGTAAACTCACATCTCCGGACAACAAAAGGCTCAGGGCTACTTCAGCCAAGCATATATCCTACATTGGAGAGCAAACACATTAAATCAGATTTTAAAGTTTAGGGCAACATAACCATTGAAGCTAAAACAGTACTCACCAACTGACTGCTTTTAAGCACTTTACTGCTTAGCTGCCCAACTGAGAAATCCCAGGCCAACCTGTAATAAACGTTAAAAAGAATATTAATTTGTGGCATGCTCTGTTCTCTGACATATCAATTGTGGTTTAAATAATTTATTTAGAAAAAGAATAAAAATCGAAGTACAACCTTTGTACGCACCTTTTACTTTGATGGTCAAGTAACAATGTGATGCCTGTGACAGTCATGTGCCAAAGGGACTCTGTCAGAGCTAAGTTCAGTACCATTACATTGACTGAGGTGATGTGGAATGACAGCAGCTGAGAAAATAAAACAATAGGTGAGCCACTGACTACAAATCAGTTTAGTAAGACATACTGCTCTACCAACAGCTTTCATACTTGTGACAGAAAGCGTAGCATTGCGGGGCTGATGGTAGTTTTTCCTGACTTTTTCCCATGGCTCTCCCTCAGCAAGGGACTGAGTGGTGCTTGCAAGTCAAATCTAACTCGGGTTTCTCCTACACATAATGCCAAGTATCTCCTGCAATAAAACAGATTACTTTTAGCAAAACAGTCTACTTTAGAGAGCAAGAAGAAACTTACAAGACTAAACAACAGGTTCCTCAAACACAACTTACGGTAAATCCTGGTTGAGGAGTTTACTTGAAATCCATATTTTGTCAATTTCCTGTAATAAAGACAGTAGGAAAACTCAAAGAGTACCCTTGATATATGAGACAGTTGATAAACATAGTATGCTGTTTGTCCTTGTCATTACTGCACTGAACATGTACTCTTTACATGGGTGTGACTGCCTTGCAAGTTCACTACATAAATGTCAAGTAAATACTGTGTCTTACCAACGTGTGCTGGGGGTGAAACTGAATGCTGACTCCATGGATAGAAAACAGCCCTAATGATCTAATCTTCAAATCTGCATTGAATGCACTTTGGAAGAATCGCACAGCCAGGGTGCATATGAGCCACCTGGAAAAAAACAAACAAACAAAAAAACACACACAAAAACAATCTTAGGTCCCGCAGACATGTCTTCTCAACACAGAGTATTACTATGAGTAATTGAGCTTTAGTGGAGTGTAGATAACTCATTCAGTTCATACCTGAATATGACACATAGCAAAATCCCAAGCAGAAGAAGCAGAAGACAAGTTATCAGTAAGAGAGACATTGTGTCCCAAGTTGCTCACACCCAAATCGTGGACATGGGGCTGGCTGCTTCTCTATCTGCTACCAGCTGCTGTCAAAAGAGGAAGAGATGCACTGCTGAGAATGAACCCACCTCAACTTCAGGTGTTTTCAGATAAGCCTGACTGGTTATTACAAAAACCAGTAAGTCAACTGTCGCCGTTGGCGTTACTTGCTGAGACAACATAAGGTATAATCGTAGACGTTAGTGGTGTTTTTCAACCAAAGGTGAGAGCTAGCCTGTCATTGCTAACTAGCTACAATGTAGTTGTAGAACATGAAAAAAGCATTTAGCTTAGCAAAACTTTAACACTTAGCATCACACAGGAACGACTTTCCCGTCCAAATACCCATGTAAAGCCTGTCATTATTGGCAAAACAAGTACTACTTACTCAGGTGCACCAAAAAGCGACCCGCACATTAAATAGTTAAGATATGTCCCGCCGCGTCACCAAGAAAAATCAGTAGCAAATCTGGGCTAGCATACAAACATGCTAATGCTAACAGCTAACTGTGCTAGCTTAGTTGAACTAACTTATTCTTGATTAGCAAACTCGAGAAATCTAATCGACCTCAGCTCCAGAGAATCATGAAACTCACCTTGGTGCATTCAAAGCTGTGATCTTTTGTTGTGCGACATAATTCAGCAAATACAGGGTTTTCATCTGACAGTTTGTTCAGTGAGTAAACACTCCGGTTCTGTTCTCCGCCCTGCTCAGCTGGCAGCTCATTAAACTCACATCCGAGAAGTTCAGCCGTGAAAAGCAGAACTGGAGAATTGCCAGCTTTCCCATGCAAATATGTATTTTTAACCATCCATTCAAACACCAAGGGTTATCAGCATTCACCACACTGGACAGAATCATAATTAACCACATTTTATTTTGCAGAGGCAAAACTTTTTATTGAGAAAGTTAATTTCAACCAAATAATTGACAAATGTCAGTTTTCAAGAGATAAGAGTCAAGTTAATTCAACTGTGTTAACTTAAATATATATATATTTTTTTTTACACATTTTTTTTCTTATTGCTGATACCTTAATCAATTAAACACAATCAAAACTCTCTGTAGTGGTCCTTTAAGTGCATTTAGAGCAGCTGTGCATGATAATAGGACTTCAAAATATGTTCAGGTAAAACATAATGGAGCTAACGGTAATGCAAGATTATGGATCTCTTGTAAGGCATCTCCTATAAACAAGATAAAATGATGGTGGACAGTTTTCAGGTGGAGTCCTTCACCTCATGCTGCAGCTTTCTGTCTGTTGTGTTTGGCAAACCATTCATCACTTTTATCTTCGGCCATAGCCTGAAAAAGAAAGTATAAAAACAAGAGTGGGGGCACAGTGAATATCTAACATACTTAATGTTTTATGTACTGTCAGTGGGAGCTGTTGGAGACGCATACCTTATCAAGCAGTTCATTTCCTTTGGGGTCCACCATGGACAGTTGCCTAAAAGCCTCATCACCCACAAAGCAAATTTCATGGCCATCCTAAAACGAACAAACAGTAAACAATTACTGTATGCCAACACTAATGCCACATAATTGCACAGTGATATGAAGATGAACTTACTGGGTCAGCCAAAATAACTACTTCCACTGTGGCTTTTCCAGGAGTGTCCAGGCTGACTAATGGTGTAAGAATTTTCTGATTTTCTTTTTTCATCAAAGCCTCCAGGTCTGGCAGCTGAGAAATATAACGAAGCATAAATTATCATGATAACAAATGAAATATACTGAGATCTCCCTACTTTCACCCGTGATGTATGTGAATTGTATTTTACCTGCTCCCTTGGGCATGAAAATGCTATTCTCCCAAATGCTGTTCTGTGATCTACTGCCCCACAAACATCATGAAGCTCCAGTTTACACTGCACAAAAATAGATAATATGGTATAATTAAAGTTTGTATGGAAAGGTTTCATCTATTTACACAACAAATATCTACAAATGACTCACTTGAGTGTCTGTGAATCCCATCAGCACTGTTTTCTTTTCCTCATTCTTTTCCATAACCTTCATTCCCAAGAGTGTAGTCCAATAGTGTGTTGATTTCTGAAGGTCTGATACTGCCAGACAAACCTTCTGTACAGGATCTATGGAATTAATATTATTTTAAACAAATGATAGGAACTGAACCCACAATACTGCATGCATTATGTATTTGGCTGTTGATAATAACAGTGCCCTTCTTGATACGGAGTAACTTAAATTAGGTATTTGAAAAAACAAAAAACACAAGAACAGATAACATGACATTCAAAATACTTATCACAAGTCCTGGGAGCCTGGAGTGATATCTGAAACGGTGCCACTCACCACTAGGAGGCTGTTCTTTGTCAACCAGGTAGAAAGGGTACCCTCCTGGAGCGTGGGTCAGATAAAGAGCCTCTCCCACCTCTGTGAGAGGCCACCCCAGACGTTTAGCATTGCTGACAGCTTTACTCGACTGCAGAGTCAGCCCCTAAAGTCAACACAAGAATGACAATAACCTTTTTGAAAGCTGCTGAACAATGAAGCACAACTTTTATTTACTGTGAGCCTTTTAGTGTTGTGTCAGTGTGCTTTCTCACTTACCAAGAAATCATTACCAAGCTGATACTCTCCCACTCCATAGTTGTATGTCAGTTCTGCTACAAAATGGTTATCCTCTGGTCCAAAACCTACCATTGTCTTGCTCCATTTGCCATCATAGGGACTGCATGGCAACAAGATGGCAGAGGAAGCATTAAGATATTTACAACTTTCTTACCAGAGTTCAAAGTTCAGTTACTTTGAGGTGTTTCATACATACCCATTACAGGTAGCTTTGCAACCTTCCTCAAATTCTTCATGGCGTAAAATCTGAAATAGTTCATAAATGGTTAGATTATACCGTCCAAGTGTGACAAAAAATGGCAGAAAGGTAAGTGCACTCAGGTTGTGCATCACTGGATGACATTAGCCGATCAACATTAAAGTTTAGAAATGACTGCAGTCACATCTATCTCTTAAATAAAGCCCTGGGAACGTACCTTCATGCCCAACACATCTCGGTAAAATGTAGCTGTTTTGGCCCTGTCGCCAACCTTGAAAACAAAATGCAATGCTCGTCTCAAAGCCATATTCTGTGACGGATATTATTGTAGCTTATTAGTTCAGGTGATGCTTATGCAAAGCTCGATTGAGCTTCCTGGAAGGTTGATTACTCAGCCATCAACTGGGAAAAACTAAATAAGCAAACAAAAAGATAAAATGCATAGTTACATTTAATTTTCATTTCAATGAACTTAAACTTTATTATAGTTTAGTGTCCTAGAGAAATAATTTTATACCACAATAGAATAGATTACCACTACTTTTTTAAATTTCATTTTCTGATTTGCTTTTACTACACCCCTAGCTACACAGTATAATGGTATCATCCGCTGCGTCGCGTAATGTCGCGAGAACACAACAAAGGCTGTGAATAACGATAACTTCTCAGTAAAACGTAAAGTAAATTAAAAATAGTTGTGAGATAATATAGAAGTCAAAACGTCGGTGTCGTGTGCACTTCATTAGCATTACTTGAGAAAGCATGATTTATAAAGCTACATTTTATTGTTTACTTGTAATGATTGCGTTTCTACAGCTGGTGGCAGTGTGTAGTAAAGCTAATTGTTGCACATCAATCTTAGGAACAACAGAAGAAGAAGTCACACAAACATGGCTGCGTACACGAGAGGCATGATTTACCTTCTTCCATTAGAGAGACACGCATTATTGTCAAGGGCAGGAAATTTCATGGTGGAACCAAAAAGGTATGTACGCGGTCTGAGAAGGAAACCTGTGAAAGTCTTGTTTCCAGAAGATGAGGTGTCTAAAATCCTAAAGCACCCAATGACTGAGACCGCCAAGCCAAATGTCAAAAGGGAGAAGAAGGCCATAGTTACACCTGCCATAAAGATCCCTGAAGAAAGCGTCGCTTTTAAGGCGAGGAGCAGTGCGCAGAAAGCTGCAAAGCCTGTTCCCCTGACGTTTACCGAAGATGAAATTGATGGAATCCGTTTCGAGAGGGCTTATCCCGGAGACAAGAGACTGGCGTAAGTATCAAGAAAGGAGAACATGATTGTTCCTGTAGTTGTAACAAATTATAGTGTATCAGTGGTTGAAGAAGTACTCCAGAAGAAGATCAGTATGTACCATATTAGTACCATACTGATTCTTCTCTACAAGTAAATGTGTATTCAAAACCTTTAAGTCAAAGAATGGAAATATTAAGCAAAGCAAAAGCAGGCCTTAAGCAGCAAGGGGATCCTTGTCATCGCTCCCTATTGTATATGTGTATGTGTGATGCTGTCGGGTAAATATTACTATTGCATTGTTTGTTGTATTTTGCTGCTGTATATGTGTATGACTAGCTATCTTAATCTATACTTACGTGTCATGGCTAAAGCATCATAATATGCTTGTAGCATCTCTAGAGTCAACTTTTCAAGGGCTCAGAAAACAGCTGTGTTCTTGAGGGTTATAAGAGGGGTTCAGGTTCATAGTTCGATTTCATCACAAACATTCAAAATCAGTACATTTGAAGATATAGAATTCACTGCACGGGAAAGGGATGAAAAACTGCACTCTCAAGTAAAGTCAAGATAAGTGTAGGGGAGTAGAAGTATTAAGCTCCACAGAGTGGAAATGCCCAAAGTTATCCTCTCAAACATTTTCTTGAGTAAAGTATTGTACTATAGTAGTACATTTATTCAAAAGACATGAATTAATTTAGTAAATTCTGATGGTTAAAAACCAAATTATTGGCAGATTAAGGACAATGAGCTTGTTTTCTTTGAAAAAAAATACAATCACTTCTGATTTGAAATCCATCTGTATTCTCTTGTGTGTCCTTTAGGAGGTTAGCAAGTGTCGCTCGTTCCAGGACGTTTAGGGAGCACCAGGGTAAAATCCTCTTGGAGGGCAGACGTTTGATCTGTGATGCCCTTGATGCTGGTGCCAACCCACAGATGGTGTTCTTCAGTACCGTGGAACGGCTCAGAGAGCTGCCTTTGACCAAGCTGAAACGGGCTACACTAGTTAAAGTCAAGTTTGAGGAAATTAAGACTTGGTCGGATCTTGTGGCTCCTCAAGGAGTAATTGGTATGGGTAACTCATTTCTTGTTGTGAATTATTATGAAGTGCTGACAGTAAGCGTTGTTATTGATTTTAATTAGTTATTTTTATGTAGCTATATTTTCCCGGCCTGATCCATCACGGTTAAACTTCACAAATCGAGGTCATTCAGTGCCTTTGTCCCTGATATGCGACAACATTCGGGATCCTGGTAATCTTGGGACGATACTGCGATGTGCTGCTGCAGCTGGGTGCCACAATGTCCTTCTCACAAAAGGTAAGCTATGATTAAAGCTGCACAGTTGGATCAAATCAGTGCCAGCTTGTGTAATTTAGCTTATTAATTAGACATTGCACTCTGTTTGTGTGCAGTCTGCGTATTGTCTGCACCATGTTATCTACACTTATAATCAAGGAATCACCGGCCAGTGTCTGTTTAGGCGGTGAAACTTTTGCGGTGTCTGGTTGCATAACTGTCTGGTATGTAGAACAGGTGACATGGATCCAATGAGCAGGCAAAAAAAAAAACCTCTATTGTATGATGTTTGGGAATCAGTGACATTAGCTTTGTCAACAAAGCAAGTAGACTGAAAATACCATTGATTTAGCCAGTTTAGAAGAGCAAGGCCCTCTAAAATTGTAACAATCTTTTCACCAAATTGTGCATCCTCAGCTATGATCACATTAGAAACTTATGAATTCCACCCATTTCCTAGTTATCAAATGTGTCATTTTGTCCACCAACAGGTTGTGTTGATGCCTGGGAGCCCAAGGTGCTGCGTGCTGCAATGGGTGCTCATTTCCATCTTCCCATCTATCCCAGCCTGGATTGGGCAGATATTGAAAATCACCTCCCGAAATCTGTGACTGTCCATGTGGCTGACAGCAGCTGTGGCACTGGTAGAAGTGAAGAAACCACAGATTCACATATAAAGGTTTCAGATAAACCTTCCAAAGCAGGAGACTACGGCTGGGTCAGTGTAAATAAGAACAAACACTATGAGGACTACGACTCAGATTCAGACTGTGAAGATGAGGGACTTTCTCTTCCCAGACTTGACGCCAAGCTGTACTATGAGAGCTGGGCTCAGAGTCCAACTGCCCTCGTGGTTGGTGGGGAAACGCACGGTCTGAGTCTAGAAGCAGTCGAGCTGGCGGAGAAAACTGATGGTCAGAGACTCTTTATTCCTGTGGTTCCTGAGGTGGACAGTTTGAATTCAGCCATGGCAGCAAGTATTCTTCTGTTCGAGGGCAGAAAACAACTGTTAAAAGTAATGCAGTCTATGAAAAAACAAAAGTCTAAAGCTAACCGACAGTTTTCGTGATGTTCCCTTTAAATGTCCTTGTAAATATCACTGTTGACCTAATAAAACGGCACAATCATTTCAACTGTATTAAGCCACAGAAGATGGATCTGGGATTGTTGCAATAACTTTTGAAATGGTATGTATATGTAGAATTATTAGTGAGTTTTAATTTGCGACTACATTATGACTTATCAGTTAATTCCACTGTTTGTCTAAAATGGCTCTTGGGATTTCATTGAACCTAAGGAAATATTGTCTAACTTTCGTAGTTCTTTCAAACAGCAAAATAATCTCATTTCCATTTTAACAAAGAAAAAAAAAATCAATTTGTGAGAAGACCAAAGAATGTTTTTGTGTGAGAAATGACAAAAACACAGCAATGATATTTACAATAGTTGCCAATTGTTTTTCTGGCCAAATAGTTTATATTTTTTTTGCTTTTCCTGTACAAATTCCGAGTCACACTGAACTACTGAATCTGTTCTTAGAACCATCAGATCTTGTTAGCAGATGCATTTGAGTCGTATTTAAATGTAGGAAGTCAACACTTACCATGAAATTCTTCGGTCTGGTTTTTCCATTTACAGCCACATTTTCAATTAAAGAATAAACAGAAAAGACACCATTTTGAGCTGCAGCTGAAGCACAAAAAATGAGGTCTGCACACTTCCTGTTAATAAATTCAACACTTGCTTTCAGTCTTCCACTTATACACTTAACTTAAATACTTCAAGGAACTGGTGAGTCATTTCATCGTGTATTTTACATATCCAAGTCTAACTTTATTTATAGTACATATAAGGAACAGGACTTTGTGCTTGCCAGTGGATTTTTAATGGGTGTGAGGAGTCATGACTGAAGATGCATACTGGGAGTAACAGAATATAAGGATTTATACATTCAACACTTTTTCAAATGCCGTTTTTGTGCCTTCAGAGATAACCTGGCCCTCATTAGGGGACATTCACAGAAAGTCCTCATAATGACTTGAGATGAGATCCACCATTAACAATTGGCTGGAGATGACTTTCACTCGCATCATAACACACAACATGTACACAGGGTCCTAAAACATCAGTCATTGGTCTGTTACAATCAAGCATACCGTGTTCTTTACCATATGTGCACCTTTAGTGTTTTTTTTTTTTGTTTTGTTTTGTTTTTAAATAGGGTCATAAAGGCTTACAGCTACATACAGCTGAGGTTTAGCACATTTGCACTATGTGTGTATGTGACATACATTTGTAACCAGTCACATTATTCTTGCTCAACATGTTCAGTAACCAAGGTAACAAGGATGTTGCAGACAAATAGAAAGCAAAGAATTGGCTGAATATTTAGGTCCATTGGGTAATTCTCTGGGTTTTTCTAGAAGTCAGATAGCTATCAAGTGGAAAAAAAAATACAAGTACTTTTCTTGAGGCAAAAAAAACCAAAACAGAACCTCCATATATATTACTGTAAGGACTATAGTCAATGCAAGGCACCACAGGAGAAAGAGAGGACTCCATGAAAGAGGAACATGTCTAAAAAATGTTAAAATGTCAGTAAAAAGTGAGACATCTGTCTAACAGTCTGACAAAGTCAGGGGGAGTGGCAGAGAAAGAAGGCTTAGGGAGTGTGAGGGTTTGATGATGGTGAGAGTCCCATAGATGTCCAGTTTGGGTTTGGACTTCCTCTTTAGATGGGCTCCGGTTTGAGCTTTTCAGCCAGGAAGTCGTTGACAAACTGCTCCACGATGGTTGGCGTGATCTCCTCCACGTCGCGAACGTACTTGGCACGGGCCGACATGTCCAGGATTGTCAGCAGAGGTGCTGCCTCTGGGAGGTTAGTGTAGTCCCGCAGGGAGTCACTCATGTCATCCTGAGTTGAAATGGACAGTAACACAGAGATTAGTGCGATTTCCGTCAACATTGGAGGATTTGCACCACGATCAAAATCTCATATCCGGATACAAGTTACTTCAATTCCAGGTAATCATGATTATTTGGACAGATCAGCTTATTTCTTATTACATTTTGAATTGGATATGACAAACGTACTTAAGAATGGATTATTGCCCTTTTAATTTATATATTTTGCACAAATTTTTCAATAAAGTATGTAACAAAATATCTAATTTTAAACTACGAAATATAACAAATGTAAATGAGAAACACTTCATCTATATTAGTGACAAAATAAAATTATGCCAAATATGACTAGGCACACATCTACAGTTTGTACATTTCCATCCCTGTTGAAATATAATTATGCCAGTTCATAATTAAAATGGTAAATGTTAAATTAATATTTTTTAAAGGCTGATTATTCATTCTGAGTGAGAGAACATCCAGAACATGACAAATGTATCAGAAGTCAAGGTAAATTAAAATGATTAAAAAAAAAATATATGTATATATATATTCAACACTAAAGTAAAAGTACACAGTAGAACTTAACAGAAGTTAAAACAAGAATGAGTCCAGTACATGTAACTCTTTCAACTTCAAATATAGCGTCTTATAAAAGCTTAAAAAGCTTTCTGTATTTGTGCCATTCTAATGATGAAAAATATTGCTGTTAAAGACATAAATTCCAACAAAAATTAAAGGATAAATCACAATATGTGACGGCAGATGTTTTTTCTGTCATTACACAATATATATCCTGTTGTACAGCCCAGTGCATTCCTCACACAGCGTTAAAATTACCTTGACATGCAAGTCAAATGCTGGATACATTCCAGCAGAGAAGACACTACGTTACACATCTCTCTGCAGATAATCAGTTCAGACTTGCTGTTGTAAAAGGAAAACTAGGACACCACCCTTTAGTTGAACTATGCCATGTTAAGATTAGCCCAAATAGCATAGCGCTTTCTGGCTCAGTCTTTATGAATGCACACTTCTTGAAAGAGAATTGAATACGCTCTCTCCTCTCTGCCGTCTTCCTGCTCAGAGAGACCAGAGAGCTGGGGCTTAGTCACACATCCTGCTGTGTGCAAAGACAGGAAGGAACCAGGTGGGGTTTGACAACATCTTTCCTACTTAACGGCTCACTCAAGTTTGGATTTTCAATGTAGCTGAAGGTGCTTTTCATGTGGGGAGGAAAGAGGAGAGTTAACCTCTTAAGGAATCGGGTACAAAAACATCTCACTTCTGTTTGGTTTGGACACTGGTTTTGTCCATTTGTAGTTGTTTTCAAAGTGCTTTACCCATGTTTTGCCTCAGGCTTTATGTCACCTTTCACACCTACCAACAACTTATCTCTAACAACTCAGGATTTCAACCTCCGTAACCATAGGTAACAGGAATGAATCACTACAAGGCAGGCAGGCAGGCACTAACTTTCAAACAAGCCTGAGAAGGCCATTAATTATTGAGGCTTCGTTCCAGCTGGGAGTGCCTCTGAAATTTGTACTCTCTCCTCAACAGAGGTCAATTATTCTAGTCATATCATCTCTGAGTCAAATAGCTTTCATAGTTTATGTTTTATGCAGGGTCATACAGTTCACTTATTGAATGTGCAGTGCTACTATCACTGAAGACATTCTCCTTTCCTCATGTCAGCATGACCCGATTTCCCCTCAGTTATGTTTGCAGGCTCACAGGGAGACTCGCAAAGATTAAAGATCAGTTTCATATGGAAAAGATTATGTTGAAAATGCAGAACTAACAAGAAAGGGCCAGGGGGTGGCACTGCAACAAAGAGTTGACTTCTCAGGGGAGGAGTGTCTCTGATGTTGATACTGTTTGTTACCAATTTATTCACCAGTGTCAAAATCGTCAAAACAACGTCTAAGATACAGCCGTTTCACATAAATTTCCTCTTACATATATTTAAAACCCACTCCCTTGAGGACATGATATGTCTTTCCCTGTTATCCAGAAACCGTCGCTGTACTCACTAAATAGATTAAATCAAACAATCATCTCATCTATGTCTCACTGGTTGCACTGCTACCTAAAAAGGACAACTATGCCAATATCATGTCTTTGACCTCCACTGTACAAAACTGCAAACAGATGGAACAGATGAACTCCAGTGTGGTATTTTATTGTAGGGAGCTGACTTCTTCTGCAAATCACCCTATTCATCACTTAATCCTCACAGATGTAAGATGTCACTAAAAACAATGTTGTTACGAGTGAAATGCTGTTTAATTCTGCTGCAAATAAAAGCCCCCCCCCCCCCGTCATGCTCTCTTGCAGCCACACTATGCGTAGATTATAGATCATGTGGGCACACTGTAATGAAACCGCAAACAGAAGAAATTCTACATTCTGCCGCTGTGGCCCTCCTGATCTCTCTGATATGAGACGATGTAATCTGTGAGTCAGTCTTCGGCCCTGTAGGAGGTCATGCATCTTCTTTTGTGTGGCGTCTCTGCTTGTGTACACTGCTTCTCATGGAGGTGCAGCCATTCTAAAAAGGCCCCCGCCCTCGGCTCGGCTCAGAACAAAAAAGACAAAGGGCCTCTCCGCCGTAGCCTGCACTCATGACTATGATAAGGCTCGGCGTGTGTTTGCGGTGTAGAACCTGCTGGGCCGTGTCAGGTTTATTCTGCTTATTGATGCTCTGTGGCATTTTACAGACGATGGCCGTGTGATAAAACCCCAGTTGATAATGATGAATAAAGCCTCCCTTTCTGACCAGTGAAGCATGGCTGCATCCATCTCACTGGGCAGCTTTGAAGTCTTATCAGTAAAAGTTACGATATTCTCAATCAACTATCAGTCTCTAAAGAATTTGGTGAAAACAAGCACGTTTTGCAAGTGAAGATAAAAACAGTGATGAAGGTTTAAGTTTTGTCAGTTATCTGAGATAAAATGTGTTAAATCCTATATAGTTTGATGAGATGAATTGGAAAACAACTGACAAACTTACTGGTTGTCTAATGTTTAAGATAAGCATAAAAAAGCAAATATAGGATATATGAATCTTACATCAGAGGGAATGTGAAAAGTTAGTGTATTCAAGAGTATAGACAGTGTAGCTCAGTAGTAAACATTCCTATTAAGTCATTCCCATTCTATTATTATTATTATTATTATTATTAATTAATAGAATTTCCCTTTTTTGATCCAATGTTGTGTCTACTTAACTATAACCAACTGGCACTTTTGACCTAATTTTTCTTTGCTACTGACCCACATTTGGCAAGTGACCCAAGTTTCACTACATTTATTGTGAAAGCATTGTAGCTCAGTGTTATTTGCAATAAAAAACTGAACTGCTTCAATCATTTATACTACTGTTCTAGTCAAAACAGAGGGAATGATATAAGATTTATTAAGTCCGTCTTCATGTCATTGCATTTTTTGACGTTTTGTTTTTAATCTCAAAGACAAAAACAATCACCAGCAAATCTAAAGAAACTACGAATCTAAAATGTTTAATAATTTTGGAACTGTTAATATAATTGTGTAATAATAAATAACTCGGGTAAAATGCAGTTTTCACCCTGATAAAAAAAGCATGTAGCTTGATAAATGATAGTGGTTTACATACTTGTTTTTACACTTAGCTAATGATATATTTTGTTCTGAAATAAGTTTAATTTACTTTGCGCTTCTATGAACATCTACATGATCAGTAAATTAAATATAGGAAAATCAGGTATTTTCCTATAAATGTTGAGGAAAAATTCATTTGGAAGTTGCAACTAAAATATATTTTAAAAAGTCATATTTTGTTAATTTACAAGATTCTGTGACATGTGCTCATTCCATTTGTTTTACTGTTTAACTTCATCAGGGTGCCCGTATTTACTTGTAAGGAATTTAGTCAGGGAACTGTTGAATCCTGAGGGCTTTAGAGATCTCTTTATGAGTTCCTGGTGAACATAATACAGTATTCAACTACATATTGTTTATTCAATATCAATTTTCAATATGTGAAATGACTTGAAATACAACCATTTAAGAACTTTAGCCAGATCTCCCATTGAGTGCATGTGGTCATCCTGGTCTATGTTTATTTGTTACAAAATCTCTTGACAATAAGTATAATCCTAATTCACTACCAAGTCCAATCAATCCCTCCGAAGTCCTGGAGAGTATATGTCATGAAATATAACATGACGTTAAAATAAAATTATGTTGACGATAAACACATAAATCAATGACAGATTTTTTTTGGCAGCTGACAACTGCTGTTGCCTGTTAAATTCTATATGACCAAGAAATACCACAGGAGTTCATTTTGTATGCAACAACCACAACAAACAGAAATGAAGAAACAATGGATCGTTCATTCTGCATTTATAAATCAATACACTATTCTACGCTGTGGTTTTTTTTTCATTAGAATAAGAAGATCCTGTGTCACTCTGGCCTCCTCCTGAGAGACTGCCAACATACTGCCGTCTCATGGACACAGAAAACCCAGCAGCTGGCCTGGCAGGCAATGCTCCACCACGAGGGCCAACCCCGGCCAAGGTGCAGAAGTCTGAAGCTTCACTTTGTGAATGACAGCATAAAAGACCTGAAACGGGAAGTGAAATCTGACCGTGAACCCAATCTGGAAAATAAACCTGGTGATTTCATAGCCGGTTGAGCTGAAGCCAGGAAATTATACCTGCACTACATGGACGTAAAAATATCTGCCTTAACACATGTGCCACGAGGGAAACAAAGCAAACTGAGACTGCAGTTAAACACAAGAAGCTTGTGAATGTCTATGAGCTCCAGCGCAACAATGTCTCTTTGTGTTGGGTCAAGTAAATATTGGCAGACAATCAACAGACAGAAACCATATCATGACAACTCTCATTTGTTTTCTGAAAACTTAAAGAGGCTGCTCTTGTCCTGCAGACCTCAAAGCTGACAGAGTGGAGAAGCCTTGGACCTACACACATTTACACACAGGGTCAGACAGTTACAGCACATGTGTGAGCCCAAGGGCTGAAACCCGAGCCTGCCCTCGGTGTTTGACATGAGAAACCAGTGCGCTGCGACCCGACTGCTGGGCAGAGACGGGGAGGGAAGGGAAGCTGCAGGGCAGAGAGGGTAGCTGAGGAGAGGTAGCTAATCTGGTAATTATGTCTGCCGCTTCTGCTAACTCCACCACTTCTGGAAAGGTCGAGACAGAACAACATGAGATAACAGGAGTTATGAAAACTCATGGTCTATCCCACACAGGGAAGACGGGGGAGGGGATAAAGGCGGGGGATGATTTGGAGGCAGTGTAAGGGAATACAGCAAGTCTGCCTGCACGCTCTAGATCTCCCTACAGGCATCCAGTTGAAATATGGGTCAAGAACAGGGCTGAGGGTCTCATTTACAGGTTTAAAATGCAATAAGAGCAGCCTCTCAAAGGCCAAACTTACAACAATTGTAAAGGGTCTGTGTCAATATATAAAAACTAATATTTTATCTAATTAGCGTAGATACTATATGTTGATATGCCTTCCTTAACAGGTTATAAAGAGTCATCAGATGTGAATGCTTTTTTATTTATTTATAAACAGATTTGGTTTATTTTGCCATTGCCAAATTACTATTTTTCAAATCATTATATACTCTTCAAGTCATATTAAATACTATACTAATACAGCACTGGCAATACATACTTTTTCCACCAGAGAGCACTAATGAGTTCATTAATTTGTTTTATTTATGTTTCAAAAGTTTCCTACCTTTTTTGTAATGCTTAATAACCAATTGAAAGTATAGATTGCTTCATTGATCATGACAATTTCAGGAATACAGTATTTGTTTTAGGGTTTTTGTAACTAAAGTGCATTTCCAAGTACAGCTCAACAAACCCGTAAAACAAATATTGTCATACAAAACTATACCCCAACTTGAGCAAATTGTGTGTCACTTGTTTTGCTATAGAGAATGGGATGAGATTCCTAATTTCGTAGCCTAGAGTGGTCTGTCTCACCTCTCCAGCCACAAAGAACAGCAGCGGTATCTCCTCCTCCTTGGCTTTGTACTTGGCCATGAGTTTCTCTGCTATTGGCTGAATCAGCTCCTTGGCTGGCTCCAACTCTCCCTCCTCCTCTGCGTCTGAACAAACCGGGTAAGAGACACATAAATGCATTATAAGTATGTGAAAAAGAAGAAAAGGAGCAGTAAAAAGGCATCCAGAGAGGCCACCTGGGAGAAGAGAGAGGCACAGATGCATGACATGGAAAGTAAGGAAAAAGAAACGGCTGGTGGACAGATGAGGAAAGAGACAAAAGAGGCTGTACAGATGGTGTCAGTCGTCTTTTAGAATTCAGTCCGACCTACGGCACACCAGAGTGGCCTTTTAAGGGTCATCATTACAGTATATACGCTTATACCTTTTCAGTTTTCAACAGACTACATTTGTTTTTCTTTACATCTATTGATGATATGCACATTCTTGTATTGACACAAATAGTAAAATCATGTCCCGCAGACCTTTACACTGAAAGACAACACTGAAGGAATTTTCCATAGTGTCTGACATTCAATATGCACCACATAAATGCCACTTCATTCACACACAGGGAGCTTCAGGCAGAACCCCATGTGGAGCCGGCATCATAAATGCCCTGTTACTCACCCACAAACAGTACAAGGCAGGGCCCCTCGTGGAGCTGCACGGCGTTGGATTCACTGAGCTCGAGCACGGGTCGAGGGTGCCACGGAAAGAGCCGGCATTCGGGGTCGTTCAGCACCTCCACACGGCCTTGTCGTGTGATCATGTGACCTTCCGAATCCAACAAAATCAGGGTAGGAATACCTGGAGAGAAAGCCAAAAAGAAGAGGTAAGTATGGTGTGAGAAGAAGACAAACATAAGAGGGAGGAAATGGGCAAACATGTGGGAGGTGGTTTAGGTCATTTCCCTTCATTATTACACTGTGACGCAGACGGTTCAATCTCCCACTGAGTTTTTGTTGTGTGGACTTTTTGGACCTTTTTTTGACCTCTTTTAGCCAGTTTAACTTAGTCTCTTTGCTCTTTGATGCCTTCTATTTTGTCTTTAACTATGCACCCTCTCTCTTGCCACGGCTGTGATTACAATCTCCTTGCATTATTAACAGATTTATCAGAAACAGACACCATCTGGGAGCAAACGGAGTGCGTGAGTCAGTAAGTTCCTGTCTGTGCATGTGCCGTGAAGGCATCAGAGGTAGGGGGCCGTCATGAACTGCAGGGGTTTGCGAGTGCGTGGCGGACGCAGTGTTGATTCGTCCTCCATGCATTCCTCACATTCTCTGCAGGACAAGCCAAGAGCCAGTTCTTGCTAACTTCATCCACAGTCCTCTGCGCGCACACAGGGAAGGTAATCAGAAAAAGAGCGAGGCGCATGGGGAGAGGCGCACCACTTCCGCAGCAAACGAGACAGTAAACTTGATAACTGGCCCACATTCTTCAGGCTGCAGGGCAAATCTGTGTTGCTGTTTCTCTGCCCAGCACAGAGAGCTGTCAGCCATTGTGCCAGTTTTCAATATGTGACATAACAAAGCCTGGCACCTTAAAACTATTCTCTTTCTACCTCTGGGCTTGAACATCAAAGGCACCATATATGAGGAGGAAGCAGCTGTGAAATACCTTGTATTCCATAGAGTCTGTTGAGTCGTGATCGTCGAGCCTCATCTGAATACGGCACCGCCAGCCATGGCATCTCACTAAAGTACTGCTTAAAGGACTCCTCTGACCTGGAGGGGTTTCAAATGACAACAGATGATGATTTAGTGGTCTCAGTTAACAGTTAAAAGGACATGAATGATGATTTCTGTGTACGACACAGCAGTGGAAATACTCAGAGTAAACTTTGATAATACTCCAATACAGGTAAAACTTTTGTAAGTATGTAAAGTAGTAATCCGTGTGTGGTAAAATTATCCTTGTCCATGTTTTTTACTATATAGTACAGTGCAAACCTGCTGACCCAACATTAGGTTTGTTGATTTAGTAAAGTTTGATAAAGGAAAAAAAAATTATATGCAGATGTACTCAAATCAGTACAGAATAATTACTTCATTCCAAATAGAGCTAATCATGTCATATTTTTTAAATACACCTCTTAGGCCATGTTTGTGTTTTGGTAAACTTATAATAAACACTCACACATTTCTCAGTTTATGTATTAAAATACAATCTGGATATATGGGAACTTTGTACAGCAGAAAAACTAAAATTTCAAGGAAAAAAAAAACGTTTCTATAAACAAATGGTTGTATTCAGTGTGACCATTTGCACTTCAAGTCTTTAATCATTTTGTTCAGACAATATGATAGTTAACGCATTAATCTTTTGATGTTTTATTTCAGGTTTAAATAGTGACTAACCTTTAGAACCCATTTAGTTAATTTGTTTTTTGTGTCTTTTAAGGTTGTGCACATATGTCCTGTATTTTCTTGTTGTATGTGAAGAAAAGAGAATGAAAAATTTCAACCCAAAAATAATTAAGCTAAAGGTGGCTAAGACTACACTTACACAGTGCTGTATACTTTTTTTTTTTTTTCATTTATATTACTGCTGCATTTCTGTGCATTTCCCTTTTACTGCTCTAAGTTTGAACTCAGCTCAACCCCTTCACACTGTTGGTAGTTTAATCTACAGCAATGCATCATATTGTATAAGATAATCATATGTTTGCAAAAGTGACTAAATCTGACAGACAAATGCAGTGGAGTAAAAAGAATATTTGCCTTTGAGATACAGTAGAGTATCTGAAATGCCTAGTGTAAAAGTTTTATTCACCACTGTCATGACAGAAACAGATGTAAGCTTTAATAAATGTGATATTCTGGCAGTGAACCTCACCTGTCTGCGCTGACAAACACGATCTCAAACTTTTGACCGGACTCTTTAATGATTCGGTATGATTCCACTAAGACCCGGGTCAAACTGCGGCATGGCGGACACTAATGGAGGAAGAAACAGAGAAATAACAGATATGTGACAACAGTAATGGGTTTCAGGAGCATCTTCTTCTTCGTTCTGGGTATTCACCAGCTCTGTCATTAAGTCCAAAACACCTTTCCACAAACTAGTTGTTCTCTTATTTTGTATCCAGCTTTTTTGAAACACAGCCCACACCTCCTGAAACACTAATCCAACTGAAATGCTCCAGCCTGAGAAACTATTTACTGTTCTGTGTGTGTTTGGCAGCGAGAGTGGAAGTATGGCTGGCATTAAGATGACATCACAGGGATACGGCAGCAAGAAGGAGAACAGACCTGTCTACCTACCAAACACTTTCTCATACTCAATGCGTTTTATTCCATCTATGGGAAACTAAAGAAAAGAATAGACAATGATTATTTACATCAGACAGAGAGGTAAGCTGCAGTTTGTCTGTTTGGAGCAACAATTCATATCGACGCTTTGAGCAGCTCTCAGTTACTAAAAGCCAATTTCCTCTGGGATATTTGTTATTTTATTAACAGGAGTGAGGTTACAGTTTCCTGGTCTGGCAGGCTGCATTACAATTGCGATACTACTTTCTTTACTTAGACTGCCCAAACAAAACGAAGTAATGTATACCAGATTCTGTTTGGTCAAGATTTCCACATTTTTAACAAGTGGTGCCAGCCACAACAAACCCCGCCCCCTATTGTAGCCAATTTTGGCATCAATCCAGCTGATGTTATCATCTGTATGTGTATGCCAATGTCAGCATAGACACATTTTGGGCATTTTAAGTAAAAAAGGAGACAAAAGAGGGGGGGACACAAAGAAGTTGAACATTGACCTACATTTCCCAAAATGTAATCACATCTATTCTGTGTCACTGCAAATCTATAAACCCAGTTTGGTATGGATTCAACCAATGGTTTTGCTGCTAAAGTGTTAATAAAGAAACAAATAAATAAACAAGTGGTCCCAGTGGTGTAGCAAATTGAAAAAAAAAAAAAAGATAGATAGAAATTTCGCTCATTATAAGTAAATGGAGGAAAAAAAATAATTTTTTTTTTTTTTTTTAACTTTGGCCTACGTTTCCCAAAATGTAACCACATCTCTTCTGGGTCATTGGCAATCTAAACCAAATTTGGTATGAATTCAACCAAAAGTGTTGCTACTAGTGTTAATAAACAAAACAAACCAAAAACAATACCTCTTGCCTCCCCTTAGGGCGGTGGGGGTAATTAGGCTCATCACAGTACACATCTATAGTACATTGTATAGTACATAATACATTGACACAATATACATTATTATAAAACAGTAATTTCTAACCACTTGCACAGTTAGTTTTACATATTCTTAATGTAATCTCATACCAGCTTTTGTTGTATACACCCTCTACTAATTAATTGAGATGCACAGTCAATTTATTTACCCATTCTACTTAATTACAGCAGATGCACTGTGTCGAGAATTTTCTCATTGATTCAGTCATGCATACTCATCCTGCAAAGCCTTGATCAATTCACAGCAAAATAATTGACTTTTTGTCAAGTTTCTCAGAGATGAACATATGGCTCTTTATACTCTATACATCTTACACAATGCAGCATTAATGCTATAAGAATACACAGCTGTTTTATGTAGGTTTGCTAAATGACTGTGGCTTGACTAATGTCTTTCACTGATTTTTACTGACACTGAAATAGGGGTCATGTTTCGTTGCCATGGGCCATTTCAGGTCTCTTTAACATTAAGAGGTAAAACACACACTTTTGTATAATTGCATGCCAGTGCTGCCATTTCATGTTTGTAAAGATTACTTTCATAGCAGTTAGATTTACACCAGTAACCAGAGGGAATGTGGTGTAAAAATACTGCAGACAGAATCTTGTAATGGCTTTTGCGACTTGTCCTTTTCAATTTTCTATGGGTCTGGGGTCTGAGCCAGCCTTCAGGCGTCACCATTCTGAAAAGGCAGTCTCTGAGGCTGTGGCTCTGGCAGCTGTTGTGCTGACTGGTCTCGGTAGCTCTGCTGCATCTCATCTGGAACAGCCCACCGATGATATAAAGCCTTTCATACATCACTGAGTCATGACCTTCACTAGCTATCAGCACACCCAGTGCAGAAAGACACAATAGCCTGATGTCAGTGGGGTGTGGTGACTGATGCCCACTTTGAAAAGGTTCAGAGGTGGCGATGAAAGCATGAAGGGGACAGTTAACCACTCTTAATGTAAACAAAAGACACAATGGACTCCTCTCTGCCCTCCTCTCTTTTTCCCTGTTATCTGCCTCGACTCCTGCTCTAACTCTTCCTGTTCTTCTGTGATGTTGTTGCCCTTTTTGCCACTGAAGTTCCAGTGTGTTTGGACTTATAACTGAAAACTCAGGGCACCTTCCCTGCACAGTCTTTGTCCTTTTCCTCTGCTCAACACTCACCCAGTGTGCTGAGAAGTACACTCCCACATAGTGTCCCTCCAGAGAGCTGCTGTCTGTTGTCTGCCTGTTGTTCCTGAGCAGAGGGCCTGCCACCACCTCCGCAAATGGCTTTGGTCCCCAGGGGAACTCCAGGCCTGGGAGAGGGTCACAAAGTAGAGAGACAATGAAAGCGAAAGATGGGACAGTGTTTTTGAAGACCAAATTTTTCTTGTTTCTATGCACTTTATTATGACAGTTGTCAAATGTATACCAGATGCAAAATATGACAATAATGAAGACTGATGGCCATGGCACTCAAGATTTATTAGTCAAAATTACTCCTTTACTACCTTCTTCCCTACTCTCCCTTTTCATGCCATTTTCACTGATTACATTTATATGCCCACAAATTGTGTTTTTTGTCCTCACTCCAAAATTCCTTAGAAGTTGTTTTGTGGCTAATGAAAATGACTATTCCACCAGTGTTCCTGTTTACATGCAGCTGTGCATACAACAAATTAATATGTATTTTTTTCCAGTTTGGCAGATACTCCACTGTGTAAACACAGCCTCCCTCTTTCATTCCTTTAAACATGCTCTTGCAAAGGTGTGCTTTTTGCACATGCCCAAAATCTTCTTTAATAATGTTATAAGTATACATGTTTCTCCATCTAACAACAAATGTCTTAGTCAGAAAATACATAATTTTCTTTAAAAAAGCTCCAATTTAAATGATCTAATCTGAATCTGTTTATTCATGTCAAATTCAGAATAGTGTTATATTCTGAAAAACAGTGGAATACTAGTGAGTATGTGCCCATACTCATTGTTAGTGTCCAGCTCTGTAGCTTAAGCAAAAGGGGAATCTTAAATAAAACCTTGTCAGGTTGGTTAATAATGGTCTCTTTATGTGAACTTTGTTGTCTAGGGCTTCATTAGGTAAGAATGACACATCTGCAGTGCACCGGTGGTGCTTTTTTTTTTATTTTATTGTTGTTCGGATTGTAAAAATGCACTCTATCTTCACGCTGCAGGCTAGTCTGACACCACTCAACTCACAGGCCTTTCATTGACAGTGAAAAGCAGAGGGCCCCCGCTTCATGCACCCACCCCTCTCTATTGCAGTGCACTGCAAACTTTAACCAGCCTTTTCCTCTCCTTACCATAGCTGCTGTGGCTGAATTGATTTGTCATGTCAGGAACTGCTCAGTTTGCATCGAAAAAACTGCTAAACTAACAGAGATATGCTGTAAAATCTATCACTGACCTGCTTCTGCTATAAAACTTTTGTGCCATTTATAGATGATGCAAAATTAATCAACGCCTGTCCCCATATTTATTCACTTCTCTACCGGTACAGTTTGCAAATCCAGTTAATGACTCATGGAAATAATACTTTTGGCCTGGACCTACTTTTGTCCACCAGACATTGAAATCTATCACAGCGCTCATGAAAAACCCATTCCCTTTCACCACTGTGCTTCTATAATACTGCCATTCTCCCTTCTCACATGACTAATGACACTTTTCATGCTGACAAAACAGGGAATGAGGAGCAGCATTTTTAAATGTTAAGAGCTTCTGTGTCACAGAGGACATCCTCTGTATGAGAGAGGAATGCAGGCCCATTCTATTAACTCTGTCTCACACCAAAGTATAGAAATTATAGGTTTATAGATAAAAGTGAGACAGGGACATGCTAGGATATTCACATGGCACCATAATTATGGCTGCATCAACACAAACAGATGGAAAACCATTACAAAGTCCACATGGAACTGAGAACGGGGTATTTATATGAGCTAATGGTAGCTCGTGCTGCTGCTGTAGAAGAGCAGAAGAGATTTACAGAACTCAGGAGGGAGCATAAGGAATTTAACGGAAAAAATGTAACAAGGGCCCTCATCATAGTCAAATGAGCATTCAGGTTGTTATTGTGGATTTAGGCAGATTGTAATAGACTTCAAAACAAACTTCACACAAATGTGTACATATCAAACCTTTGATTATATTGGGTAAATTATAAGACACAATATAAATGACAAATTTTCAGTTAAATGTTGTTAGTACCATTACTCACAATACTGTTACTGAAACCATCACAACTGCATAACACTTAAATGCACAGTAAACAACTTATGGTGGCAAAAAAAGTAGCTTGATGATGTCAAATAGCTCAATAACATAGACGAAAGTTTTCCACTACCATTGAAAATCAAGACTGAAATAATCTTTACAGATATTATTAAGTTTGGCATTTTTCATTTTCTCATTCTAATCGAATAGCCATGACTCATGAGTAATTTAAGTAAGAAAAAAATGCCACTGACAAGCAACCAAAGAAAATGAGTTATGTTGAAGAAATGACAGATTTATCTAAATTTCAAATTACATTCTATTTGCACATGCCAACAAATACATATAATATAGGCCTTCTCATTTTAATGTAAAATCATTAGATTTTAATGTTGCTAATGCATGTCCCTTTTAAGTTTAACTTCTAGTTCAGTTAAAACTGCAAGAGCCAAAAATCATGTGGAAAAATACCAGAATTACCAAAAACACCCCGTCCATGTGCAGCTGTCTCTACTCAGTCCCAATATAAATACAGATGCCTTGGCACCATTTCATGTTGTTATCCAAAAGTGAAGCCACATTCCAAGGTTTTTTTAAAAAAAATTTTTTATTGAAAAACAGATATGTGGACAGGATTCTACTTCTAACAGAATCTGACTGGTATTTACCACTGTCAATCATATCTTAAACCTCTCTGACTGTCTGAAAATGGCTGTGATCGGATAATATAAACAGTAAACAAAAAAGGAACCTCTGCCATATCTACATTTGAAAGAAATGCTTAAAAATATCGATACACTACTTTTTAAAATTGATACAGTATCATGAAATGAAATATCAGGATATATTGCAGAACTAATGTTTTCTTACACCCCTAATTAATAGTGTGAACCATCGGTGATTATTAAAGATTATTCAAAGTGGAACTGTGGCCTGAGTCTTAACCAAAATCCAGACCCACTGGAAAAATACCCACCATGCATTTGGAGCTACAGGTACAAGAGACAGCGTGTGAGAGACAATCAATCTTCCTCTGTGGCTGTGTGTGAGCCACAAAAAACCCATCATTATCTTGTTGAAAGTGATATTTTTAGGCTGTAATGGCTGGTGCCTGTAGTTAAGGTTAACCATATATTAACAGGGATTAAGGTAAGAGCTCAAAGTAAGAGAATAAATATATATATGAGGGGAATATACCAGAGGTGTGTTTGTGTATGTGTGGTTTGGAGTTACTGCTAATCTTACCTTTGGGGTCATCTCTGACCACCAGTAGACCATTTCGACACACAACCTTTCCTGTAGCTGCATCCACAAACACCAGAGATGGTATACTGGTTACCTTGTACTTGTTCCAAAGCTTCATCTGAGGAGAGAAAACGGAGGGAGGAGAGATTAAAATATGTTGGCAATGGCCAAGTGTTGGAGTATCTGGGAACTCATACTGCAACTGTCTGAAATAGATCCAATAAGGGCTTTTGAGATCATGCTGTGGACATATTTTGGATTTGCTACATATTCCATACAACCTATATATGTAGTTTGCTGGATTGTTATAATTTAGAAAATTCAATAAAAAGCATATTAAAAAAATAAGTCAATGTTGGCAAGACTGACCAACATTTGTACTCAGAGTTGTAAAAAAAACATTTAACCTAGTTTTAACCCGGGTGTCGAATTACAAGTGCAGCAGCAGTTTATTCACCTTATATATGATGGCGTACAAAAATGTCTTTTTGTTTCAGGAAAGTTGCCAAAAAATATAAAAATCTACAAGATGGTGAGGATCACACTGAAAAAGGCTGAACTTGGAACATGTTGTCCCTGCTGTGTCTTTAAAGAAGAAAGTGTAGGTATGGAAGTGAAAAACAAACTAACACCATGTAGAGGTAAAGAGAATTTTTGATCTCTTCCCAAGTGTTAAGCAGCACGAAATATTGGAGCCATTTGGATGTGGTTCACACATTGGCAGGCTTCTATGAGCGCCTGCTGGCTTTAAATGTATGTGTAGTTTCTCTTATATGACTAGTTGAAATGAATACAGTTTTATAAAGTCGGGGTGGACAAAAAAAAAAAAAAAAAAAAAAAACACTTTACAACCTGAATTCTGCATGAACGTCAGCTCTTAATAGTCCAGCATTCAGTGGAGTCCTTAACATCAAAGAGCAGATGAAGCATTTCAGATATCTGAGACTCACTTTCCATATCAGAGAGAAGAACCCTATGCTGTGAATAGAAAATAGCCAAATCTTCTTGTAAAGAGCAGCAGTTGGAACTGTTCAATGTTGCTACTTCAGCAACTACAAAAGAAGCTGGGTATCCCTCGCATGAAATCCCAAGACAGAAGTAAGAAGAGCGAGAAACTGTCTCTGGAAAACTGTCACGTCCGTATGAGTTTTACCTACGCTCACGTAATTATTAGATCAAGACTCTACAGACAGGCAGACTCCCTCTCCTTCTGTTGCACCTCCCCATCGACTGTAGATCAGTTAGTGGAGAGAATTAATAAAACAGTTGAAGTTTGTGACAAAAATAGTAAATGTCTCCTTTTGTCTTTAACAGCTCAATGGACTACATTTCCCAATGTACGTGATACATGTCACCAATACCAAAACTGAAACTGACTCGGCACATTTTACCAAAATTTTCAAGAGTAATGTGAAAAAAAGTATAGAAAATGAGATGAAAATCACCACTGCTCGGTTATGTCGAAGCTGCAGAAACATCTTTGGCAAATTTGAAGCGATCGTAGAGACAGTTATGATTACTTCTGTGGTATGTGGGTGTGTGGACCTTATATTTACACATTCTAACAGTCTTGATAGTTACAGTTTTACCACAAACTACGACCGTCTTGACATGTAAAATTATATTTTAATTTGACAAAAATGAAAATGATGTATAATGCAATTCTCTTCATTGACTCTTTCCCAGAGTTGGGTCCCATTAGGCACACCCAGAAGAGGCGGGACTGACCCAAATTATTTATTCTTCTTTTTTTTTCCCCTACAAAGTGTCTTCATGTGTACAGAGCCAAAAAAATCCAGCAAATTTATTAACCTGCGCTGCCAAGTCAGGCACTCCACTCCCAGTGCAATAGAGTGATTTGCACTGTCTGGATGCTGCAGAAGTTATTCTAAAAAGATTCCAAGCCAAATGAAGTGCTGAGTACTTTCGTTGGGGCTCAGTGAAGTAAGCCCGGAGTTTGGTTACCAATGAGCTCCACACTGATGAAAACTGTTGGTTGTTCTTTTTGGGAAACCAGTGGCTTCACTGCAGCAGCTGAGCACAAATACTCAGACGCACAGACAGAATAAGAACCACACTAGCTATACTGTATGCGCTTGCAATTTCTTTACGTATTATGTGGCTCCTATGATAATGTCAACCACACGCCCTCGGTGACAGCAGAGGTCAGACAGTCTGTTCAGTGGACAAGACGACCTGGAGCCTCCTGAAGATGTGGGTCTGGACGTCCCTCAAGAGAAAACCCTAGTGTCTGCCACAGTCAACAGTTTTACCACACGCTCAGTTCTGCTCTGGAAACTCAATCTGTGCTCACAAATTGATGGGGTTAGTGGCATTAACAGTGACGGTCTCCAAAAGCTAAAGTGGCCAGCAGTCTATCTGTATAACTCTGCAGCAATATAAGTAGGCTGACTGCTGTCATCCTGGCTGATCATATGCGATTGAATGCCGGCTTTGGTGAAGGGCACAGAAGAGAAAAAAAGGCTGGGAGTTAACGTGATTGGATCTGTTCTTGTCACAGTGTTATTACCTTTGGACTTTTGGGCCAAAAGGTAATTATACTGAGGTATCCAGTGGCATATTAATGACCCAATATTATTAGAAAAACAGAACGACAAAACAGAGTGTATGTTATTAAAAGGTTATGACTAGATTATGATCAAAACGCCACCATTTATCTAAAGCAGTTGCACAGGTACGCTCCGTCTAAAGCTGTAATATCACTTAAAAAGGCAATAGTGTAAGATTTAGGGGGATTTTTGAGGATTCCGTCACATATTTGAAATGCAATCTGCATGATTATATTTTCATTAGTGGATAATCACATGAAAATGAGAACTGTGTTTTCATTACCTTAGACAGAGACATTTATATCTACGGGGAAAGTGGTCTCTTTACACATGTCGCACTGCTACGTCTCCATATAAGGTCTGAACTGACTGTTTTCTTTTACTGTTTAATAGCAGGTGACAAATGTACACTACTATCACCTATAGTTAAAATCCCCTTAACAACAAAGCACAGAACAGATGAAAGCAAATACAGACTCTTATGAGACAGTTGCTTTTTTTTTTGTTTTTAACCTTTTTTTTGGAGGTAGACAATGTAAAATTCAACAAATTACATTTAAAGACAAGTTTAAGTTAATTGACATTATATTTAAAGACAGACAGAAAATTAACCTAAACAGTTATTCCAGAGTTTCAATATGAAAGTCAACAAAAACAAAGTAAAAATCCTACTAATTTTGTGCACATGTTACATATTGTAGCTTTAAGTTCCATTACAGAGCTCATATTGAAGCATCGACTAAACAGTGGAGAGAGTTATATGGCATCTTCACAAACAAAAACCCATTCTTCCCCTTTGCCTCAACACTAATTTACTGCATCCTTGAGTCATGTCTGTCTGGTGATTTGGCGGCGAGATCAGAGTAGCCTTGGTTATTAAATCTTTCAAGGGTTTAACTTCGCCTTAAGGATGAAAGCACTGCTATGATTGGAAGGCGGATAACCAGCCTTGTAACTACAACATCTAAATGTCCTCAAGTCAGTCACAAACATCAAATGCATGTCGTCACCTTAAAATACAAAAATGCATTATGCGTGAGTGTGCGGTGACAAAAAGGAGATCTCATTTGTCACTTGTACAGGTAAAGTGTTGACTTACATCACTATAGCTGGGAGTGATTTGACTGTGAGAATGATGTCTGGGAACCTCCTCTTATATTTGAGGCTTTTCCAAAAGCTGATAAAACATTACAGAGACAATTAGTTTCTCAGTAAACAGCTACTCTTTGCTCTTCTGTCCTTCATGCCAATAGAAAACATGAGGATCACATACCACAGCAATCCATTTCCCCAAAACACTGTTTCATTGTCAGAAGCCGCAGGCTGCCTATTATCGCTGAGACAATAAATACAGAATGTGACATGATATGTTGTTCTGAAAAACACCGATCAGTCATGCTGTCAAATCTGCCCTCAGTCCATGAATTGTGAAACAACATTGTGAAATGGTGTTAAGAATATTTGCGGATCATCTTGTCGGGTTTTATTAATCTGAAACAGGAGTCATTTGATTAAAGCGTTTGTCATGAAAACTGTTGTTTAATAGTTTAGAAAAAAATTGTTTTTATTACAGCTTTCCTAGACTGTAATCAAAACATCATGATTGCATGTTTCCTCCCCTGGATAATGAATAGAGTCATTATCAATACCAAGAGTGTGTAACTATATAACCAAGAAGACATCGTGGCTATACAATTACACATGGGTTTAACAATGCCAATAAGCTTCAGAGGGTCCTTCAACTCTTCAGACTCCAGGGAGAGATGGAAATCCATACTGACAATCCATTTGCTCTCCTGAACATACAGGCATTAGCTACACACTGGGCCCACTGCTCATCATGCTAATTGAATCATGCATGGCTGCGGATCCATATCCAGAGAAGCAGCAAATCAGCCCACTGTGGGGTCAGTGAGTCAGTGTATATGGATACATCAGGCCCCTGCACCAGAGAGTGTTATTGCCCTGCTGGTCAAAGTTCAGCCAGGAAGAGAATACCATTTTTTTTTTTTTTTTTTTAATAAATTGCTTGACAAGATCATTGGGGCATTAGTATAATACCTGTCCCCCACTAGAGAGCCAGAGCAAAACAAGGGAAACACACCCACTTGAAAGGTATCCATATTTCCATGTTAAATGTCATGCGTAGCGATCACTTTCATGCTTCCTTGCACTGTTGCACTTTATGGCAACATTTCATAGTTAAAAGGAGGTTAGCTTAGGTGGAGAAACCGCAGTCCCTGTGGTCTTAAACTTTAAATCCACACACATCTGCTTCAGTTTTGCCTGGTCCTTTTTTCAAACCCCTACAGCCCTGTCCTGCAGTGAAATTCAGCCGCTGTCAGCAACTGGAGGGTCTCCTCAGCGGCTCAGAGACTTGAGTGTCACCTTGTTGAGAGAACTAGAGTGGAATTCATTTCTTCACTCAGCATGGTCAAATCACCTATCATTGTTTGAGCCATTTCTCCTCATAGATCTGTTTCACCGGGGCAGTCAGGCCTGAGGCATCTGCCAAACACTCCCCTTGCTGCCTCACTACAACACTGTCACTACAAAAGGAAAGTCAGTCCTTTACATCAGAACACATGAGCGGTACCCTGTTGTGATGATAACAGCACAGCCCTTCATCTTTAAGACTTTTACAAATAGGGACAGCTGCGACAAGGCAGATGTCTTGAAGACATTAATACACCACTATTCTAGCTAAAACAGTCAGAGTTTAATGTTATTCATTTCCGTTTCATTGGATAAATAACTTACAATGTTTCCAATTCACTGTACAAAGTAGATTTGTGGAATTTAGTTTATCCTACTCTGGAATCCTCAGTGGTTTTTATTATCATCATGAGGCAAAAATGTTTCTCATTACAGTCACTTCATTCAAGTTGAAGTGAATTTTTTGGCACATTATTTCCTGTGTGTATGACACACATAAATTACTATAAAACTAGTGTGTATCCCACATTCAGAGAGAAGACACAGAGTGGATCATGCATCTATTTGATTTGAATGCTCCAAAGGGACTTTTAAGCACAATAAATAATAGATGTTGGAATTCATTGGATGGTCTCCTGCCTGTATAGAGATAACAGTGAGGTGCTCTGGGTCTTATAATAGATGTTGCTTGTTAGTCAGTGAAGTCATTTGATGCAAGGTTGTCTGTCTGATGGACTGACTTGCCCCCTCAAGACATGTTCAACAAAAGCATTTGTCTTTTACTGGGACTTATTTTATTGAATCTGCCTGCAGGCGGTGTGATCTCTAACGTAAAGATTTACTGTAGCTGCACAGACTGGGAAAGGGGAGCGGGCTGGGCTGGACTGTTGGTTTGCCTCTTGGCGAGCACCGACGCAAGCTTTTCAGAAATCATGCAATCACCTGTGCAGTGCACTCTGATGACATGGACAACTTCATCTGCAAGTGGATTCAGACAGACCTGCCAGTGCATAACAGAACCAGCAGCTCATTCATCATGTTAAAATAACAGGCTAAAATCTAAAACAGTTTGCCTTTTCCTTTCGGTCCTCAGTTTGAAGACAGATGAGAAGCAAACTTCTGCTGTCTGCTCGTTACATCCCCACACTGCACCGCTGTAACTCCCTTCTGGCTGGGCCCCTGCAGCGAGCGTTGACTTACATTCCTCCATGCTGGACCCCGCCTCTGCTCAATCTGCTCCTGCGGCTCTCAAACTGCCTGTATCCACTTCAAAACCCTGTTGCTGCTCTTCATGGCTACAAAGGGAAGCCTCCCCTCCCACCTCTTACAGCCATACTTCAAGCCCACACCACGCCAGCTAGTGTGTTACTTAGCACTTCCATCTGTGCTCTGACCCGACTATCGCTTTACCCGGTCAAGACTCTTCACCGCCATGACTCCCTGGTGGTGAAATACGCATCTCAACTCTGTGACAGCTGCAGCCGCCTTTCTCTCTGCTAGACTTATGACCCATCTCTTCATCTGCTTCAACTCATCTCATTTTGCATGGGCATGTCATTTTGACTTACAAAGAAATAAAAATAAAAAAACACAAAGAATTATGTTTTCGTCTTCATGGGTTTGAAGATTGATAATTTCTGCTCAAGCATTTAAAAAAAAGTTTTGTTTTTTTTTAATTTTACCACTTCCTACAAAAAACATATTGTGATACAAACAGTACTGTTGTTTTTGCAGGATTGAACTGATCATACAGAGGCTACTACTTTTTCATCCTCTTTTCTTCAAATACACCAAGAAAATACATGTACAACCTTAAAAAAAGACACAAAAAAGTCAACTAAATGGGCTATAAATATTAAGAGTCACCATTTAGTGTGACCTCTGACCCCATGACAAGAAGCACGACAAACTGTTACAAACATCTGATATGTGTTGAATGACATTTAGTATAAAGCATCAGAAAGTTAATGCAATACCTCTCATATTACCTGGACAAAAGGGTTAAACACATGTTAAGTGCAAAAGAAGGTCACAAAAAATACGACCACTTTGGTTTATAGAAACTGTTTTTTTCCTCCTGAAAGTTTTGTTTTTACTGCTGTACATACTCCCCACACATCCAAGGTTTATCTGAAAGAGGCTGAGAAATGCATTTGTTGGCATTGTGACATTGTGTCATAACTCCCTGAGAATTTTGCACAATATTGTGTGTGTATATATATATATATATATATATATAAAAAACGAAACAAAAACACATGATTTAAATAACTCCATTTGGAATTAATTAATTATTCTCTACCGACTGATGTCATTTTATAATAGAGTAAATCTGCATAGAAAAATACATTTCCCCCCCAAACACCCTGAACATGACTTACTTTTAAATTTGTTGCATCCAAAATCTCCCACATAATTTTAGACTCACACAGACCTACTCTTTTTTTTTTTTTTTTTTACATTTCCTTTAGTATTAACCAGCCAAAAACCTTATTTGCCTGAATTGACATTGAATATCCTGCAATGTGATTTACTGCATATATGTACATTGGAGTAATGATGCTGAAACTATACATTGTGTTGCTTTAACCTCAATTTTTTTCCCTCCCGAGTACCAACTATATTCCTAAAATGTAAAGAGGACAGGACACGCTGCTGCTCATTACCGAGGCTCATCCTGCTCTGCTCAGACACTGCAATGGACAAATGCACCCTTCTGACATTAAGGAGCAATGAAAGCACACAGCATCAGCTCACATCACATCATCTCTTCAATGAAGAACATTACTGCAATCTCATGTATTTTATTAATCCCGTAACATTCTCCAGCCGAGCCATTTTGCTGGTGGATCCTCCACTCAGACAGGAGACGCTTGCTAAATTGCTTTTTCGATGAAGGCCTCCTGTTGCCATAGCAACCCCACCCCCCTCCCTTCCTAGTCCCAAAGTCAGGACATGTCACAGAGTGCCAGACACATTGTGGGCTCTTAGTTAATAATTCAGTGATAAATTAACGGTTTTGTGAAGAAAACAGGTGCCAGAATGTCAGAGGGCTTAGGGGAAATAACCCGGCAGAGAAAGACAAAATGAGGGTGTGTGAAAAAGAGACCAAGACAGAAAGAGAGAGAGAGAGAGAGAGGGGGGACGGGGAGGAGGGGTCGTGTTTTTCCCCTCCAGCCTTGCAGCACAAAAGCCACCCTCTGAATGCAGGCTCTAAATCCAAACTTGGACTCTGTCTGGTGAGAAGTTTTTATGTGGTGTACAATGTGGCGTAAAATTCAGGGGGGATTGTAAAAGAGTAAAAAGCCAGGCCTCAATAGGTATCTGCACCATTGTCTCTCCGTAAGCGTGGGCTGCCCCTGAGGCCTACATTCTGCAAGGTCAAAGGTCACAGGATGGCAGGGGGTGCATTCTTCACCCCTAGCGGTGTTAGACTAACTGGCCTGCCTCCACACTCACGTATACTCAAGTTCTTTATTCCACTTCGTCTGTCCATATGTTGAACGCAGCAAAGTGTAAACCGACTACACACACAGGCCATGGACACACAAATGTGGACAACATTTTTTTTTCTTCACCTGCAAATCCAACTTATAATGACATTTTCCACAACAAACTGCATCTCCATTGAGGGTGGCTGTGGCTCAGTTGGTAGAGTGGGTTGGCGGTTCAAATCCTGGCTCCCACTATCTGCATGTTGAAGTGTCCCTGAGCAAGGCACTGAACCCTAAATTGCTCCCAGTAGAGTTTGTCATGGTACGTTAGCATAGTAGCCTCCTACTGGTGTATGAATGGGTGAATGTGAGGCTTTGTAAAGCACTTTGAGTACCAAGGTGTAGATATAGTGCTATATAAGTGCAGTCCATTTACCACCTCCATGGATGCATACTCGGTAGGATCAAATAAAAACATCACCCCCCCCCCCCCTCCCCTCTTTTTGGTATGGACATTCATGTGATTGTGAGCATGTGATGCATTTTTGAGATTCACTACCACATTCATGCCCCATGCTGCCACGTACTTCAGTAAAACAAGAAAAATCTATTGTTTATCATTCAACTATTATTAATAAGGTCTTTGTGCATAGTAAATTAGATCCTTGACTGGTCCTGTTATCGTTCATGGCAACAAAACAATCTTAGAAACAGTAAATACACAAGTAGTTGGACTAAATAAAAATGACATTTGTAAACATTTTTTCATCTACCTATATTCAACTCTTCAACTCCCGGTCAGATCTATAGTGAACTGGACCACAGTACTCTACCAAACTCACTCACTCGGCCTTAAAGTCCAAGGAAAGTCTGCTTTTACTTTTGTTGCACCAAACACAGAAAAATCCATAAAATCTCAGGGTCGACACACAACATTTGGACATTTCCAGACAATGGTTTCAAACCACTTTACCTCAATGTGCAAATGTTTCCTCTGAGCATTTTTATTTTTGGGTGGTTAGTCTCTGCAGTTCCCTCTTATTTGCAATGTCAAGATACAATGATTTAAGACTTTAAAAAAAAAAAAAAAAAGGTCTTAAAATATGGCGTTCACCAAACTTGTAAATCCCTTCAGTTGTGAGATTAAAAACATACCAAGTTATTACTGAGCTGTCATCTCTTTTAGTCTTCACCATAAACTGGAAAAACTCAAAACTTCAAAAACGGTAAAATTTATGTGAAAAGTTACGAGTCAAGGTAACTTAAGTCATGACATGTCTTGGTTAATCATTCAATCCTGTCGTAAAGTACAACTGAAGGAAATGGGTAATGATTTACACTGCTCACTGAATGACAGAAGCTTGTTGTGTGAACATCGTGTCATCATTTCTCACACCTTAGTTCATCTCACCAGCCTGCATATCATCAAGTCGAGGCCTGCAGGGTCTCAGACGCAGATATGACGCTGGTCTGGCTCTGCACCAGCTGGACCCGGTCTATCTGTTACCTTACCCTGACCTCTTTGAAACGGGCATTGTAAATCCACAATGATTGGCCAATTCGTGACTTGGAAAGCTGGGTGCATTTTTCTGATTTTTTTTTTTTTTTTTGCACGTGTGTCCCAGAGGTAATACAGATCGACGTGCTTGCCCTATTAAATGTAATCTAATACAGTATGGAATGAGCTCCGGCATCACACAGTCGCATATGCATAAACACAAAGACTGAAAAGCACTTTGTCTAGTCACATTGTACCACTGCAAATGCTTTAGTGCTGCTGTACTCGAGCTTGTACATATTAATAACAGACAAAACATACATTAGAAAACGCATTTCAGCACAATCGGATTTTTATGCACACGGTCTCTACAGTTATTGCTCAATTAGCTATACAGAGCAAACAGGCCCACAGCACTCGTGAATAAATTCTACCCATAAGCCTCTTCCTGGTGTGCCAGCAGAAGAGAAGGGGGGGGGGGGGCGTCGGGTTTACAGACTGCTTCCCAGTTGTAACCTCTGTTTGACCCCACATTAACTACCACTCCTCCTTCCTGCTGGGACCCTGGGAAGTCTGCTGGTTCTATAGCTCAATCCCTGGTCCCATCCCATCACATCACAACACATTAATATTTATAGAAATTTGCAGGGAACATTTCAGACACATTATCAGTGTTTTTTCCTCTTTGTGCATAATCAGGGCAGCTCCGAATTACAATCTTTGGGGAACATCTTTACATTTCAGCGGCTAATCTGTACACTGAAAATAAACTGTGTGCAATGTGCATACAATACAAATGTGTACTGTACATATAAATACAATTAAATGTGGCCATCAATCCTTGAATTTACATGAATACAAAATGCTACTATTCCATTAATATTACCATTTACATGTGCACATACTCTGATTAATGTGGCAGTTACCATGCAGGGAGATAAATCAGCATGTGTTATTTGTGTTTTCGCATCAAGATGGACTTTTTCCAGTTTTCCTCAGGTAGATGACTTACTTGACAAACCTCCCTCTTTCAGCAATGTTATTGAAATTATAACATTTGCACATATCTAATAACTGGTTAGCATCCAATGTGTCCATATCTAAAAATAGCTGTGTCTTTTTTTTTCTTCCTTTTATAATAAATCTTGGCTTTTCGAAGCATACATTTCTACTCCAACCATGTAAAGTATTTGGTTGTTTGTGAACAAGGTACAAAGCTTGCCATACACATGCCTAAAGCAAACTGTAGTTCATTTCAGATCCATATTCCAAATGCCCATGAACATTCAAACGTATCAGAAATGGAAAATAATAGTGGCATTCCCCTTAGGTCTCAAATGGAAAATGCTCCATTCAGACGTGTATCGAATGTGCAACATTGTCATAATAGTGGAATATAGTATACGAGCATGTACATTTTTGGCTAGTATCGCCCTAAAGAACCAGACAGATGACAAACAAGATGCAGACTGCATGTCAAAATAACAGAGATTTTCCCAGCATCCTCAACAACCGCAGACTATTTAGAGCTTAAATAATCACTTCAGCACATGAAATAAAAGGGTAATATACACAATAAGTGCCATGGTGTTGAGACAGTGTCTACTTGGCGGGGTGTTGGTATATTTTTGCTCCTCTTGTACCCTCCAGAGCCAACAAGGAGCCTCATAAATCAGAACGACACCCTGCGTCTGCTCTGCCTCATAAACAACACAGACCTCTGACGGAGGCAGCGTACAGAGGCCGCAGCATGTGAACATAAACACACACACACCAACTATATATATATATATATACATATATATATAACCGTATGAACATGAAAGACATATTTACTCCCAGGAAAGAATACATCTATTCAAGTATCTTTTAGTGAAGTATCAAGCTTCTACTGCTGTGGGCTACAGTGCATAATGAAAAGCTGTCTCATCAACAATGGGTCATGTTTCCTGAGGTAAAGGATGATCCATCTACTCATTCCTAGAGCTACACTCCGCTCAGCAGGGACATTTGGTAACACTGTGACACTTTATATCCACCTATTAACCCGTTTCCTCCTCTAGTCTTACACTCATTAAAAGTCACATCTGTTTGACTGCTGCTGCAGACCTGCCCCGTGCATTTTATAGCCGAGCTGTACATCTGGACCCCTCTCGTGTCTCTCACAATCCCCACACCCATCACAACACTCTGTGCACGCCTAAACTCTTGGCTTATCCCACCCGTTGTTGCTTTTCACAGCAGCAGCAACATATTCAGGCTCACCGTAAGCTCCTTCTCCAGCAGATCTGGTTTAGTGCGATATGCGCTCTCATGTTGGTCATTCTGAAATCCCATTGTCATAGATTTCAATTCTTTCAGTTTATTCATTAACACTACTGGACCTACAACTATTCCAAATGAGTCTGTTTCTACATTTAACCTTATCTACGTGCTTTATCACCATTTGTCATAATAGAGAAATTACTCAGCATTTTTTTAAAATCAAAATCTTTTTCTTTTTTAGTTTTTTAATTTACAGACACATATTCATTAATTACATGTTCATAAAAGATCAATGTAAATCCAAAGGCTATTATATCAAAACAGAGAAACTTGAACATAAAACAAATGTATTCAGTTAATATCATCTGTCCAAGCATGTGGGTTTTACTGGTAAATCAATGATGTAGCAGATGACTCATTGCACATCACTACAGAGCCTCTGAACGTCGCAATAAGACACTGCAAAAAAAAAAAAAAAAAAAAAGGTGAGATGCTGTATTTTACCTGAGCTATCCAAGTGTATTTATAGGATTAGTGGTTAAAAATGATGAAACATTTTAGCTCTGTAAATGCATTTAGTCACCAGTGACTCTTTAGATCTTTAGGGGTTAAATCTTTGACACATTTCAGTGTCTAATAAGAAAAAAAAACACCTGTATAAAACAACCAAACCTTCTCACCACAATTTAACTGAATATTAGATAAGTTTAAGTAGAATCCCAGCAGGTAAAAAGTCGAAAATGTAAACTACTTGACAGTATGAGAGTCATATAATTATATCTTGACTCCTACAATTTAATTAATTCATCAGGGAGAGTATTTCACTGTATTTGCATCAAGTGAAGAGATCCTTAAAACTTCATAAAAACAGTGTAAAACAAAAAAAAAAACAAACAAAGACAATGGGGAAAAAACTAATTGAGAGGAGACAAATAGGCTTGGAACAGCGATGAAATAGCACATAAAAGAACGCCATAAAACTGCTTCCTTGTACAAATGTGCTTTGAGAAGTGATTTAAAAGATGCTACTGATGCAGCAGAGAGCTGTAGACCTTGAGAGGCGTTTGACAGCAACGATCAGGTCACCTTTTGTTACAAGTCAAGCATTTAGAACAACCCTGCTCTGCCAGATGACCCGAGGCTACGCTCTGGCTCCTACGTGGCTATAAAAAAAAAAAAAAGGTCTGATGTAGCTCGGAGCCAGACCCCTGCTGAGCCTCAAAATAAACATCTGTCAATTTTCTAGATACTTTGGACTGTGGTGACAACACAGCAAAGCCTGTTTTTTCTCCTTCAACTTGCTCGAGTTTTTCTTGGAGAATCTCAGACAGCTTCAGATGTCTGTCAGGTGTATACCTACACAAAACATCAGCCCATGTAACAACTAGAATGTGGAAATGGCACCAAAAATAACACATCTGTTAGTCTAATCTAACTGGTTTTATTGGGTGAAAAAGGTAAAAAAATAAATAAATAAATAAAAAGAGTCTATTCTAATAATTACATCAGACTCCATTAATTGGGATCACGCAAGTGTGTAATAACTGTGAAAAACATACAGTATTTAAGTAAATATATCAAGGCCATACACTGTAAAAAGTTAAATCTTATCAGGTGTATTTTTTGTAATTTCCAGTCAAAATATTTCATCACACTTAAAAAACGACATAATCACCTAAAGAGTAACTTTTCAATGAGAGGTCACGACTTACTTTTAGCCAATAGGTCTTGAAAATCTATCAAGAACGCGCACCAAGATCATTTCCACTTGTTCCATTGGCAGATTTTGTCTTAATTCAAGATTTTTCTGCTTAATTCAAGCAAAAAAAATTAATAAATCTGCCAATAAAAAGAGCGAAAATTATCTTGTTAAGACCTGTAGTCTAAAAATAAGTTCTAGATAGAAGATATTTTGACTAGAAATGACACAAATACACTTGGTAAGATTTAGATTTTTTGCAGTGTAGGTTATAGTGACCTCACCAGTAAAAACCCCATGTGAAGAATCTCCTGCTACTGTGTGCTTTGGCTCATAAAACACAAATTGCCTGTAGTTTACTTAATGCACGCCCACGTCGCACATGCGTTTTATTTAGATTCTTTTTTTCTTGGAAATACTCTCCAAACTCTGCTTAATGACACTATCAAGGACTCATAATACCCAGCTGCTAAAAACGTACAATACTTATAAATAATGCTTTGTTTAGAGGGAAAACAAGACAAGATTTCAGAGGAGATGATGTCGGTTTGGTGGTTTCTAGCATTAAGAGCTGTCTGTGCTTAAAACCTGAGTGACATTTCCTTTCCACAGGTATTGGGATGTTTACTTTAAGATGGGTCTCATTTTACACCGTCGCGTTGACATGATTTATTGAATCACTTTGTTGTAAGACCAGGCGTAGTCTGATGAAACACAGCTCAAAAAGAGGCTTATTCTACGACATACGCTTTGTGCTGCTTTTCACACAAGATTGTTAAGAGCACTGAATAATCACAGAGTCCCTCACTGTTATACGATGCTGCAATGTTGTGTCGAAAGGTGGAAAGTCAACATGAGGGATTTATACTGAAAAGCAAATATCTGACGGCAAGGATGAGCGAAAGGCAGTGATGAAAGAGAGGCAAGTTGGATAGACAAACAGAAAGACAGATGGAGGAGGGCAACAGGCATGAGAGTCAATTTTCAGGGTCACATCACTCCAGTACAGGGCAGATTGACATTGCAGAGTGCAGGTTCAAAGTTCAAGCCTTTAATAGCTGGACTGAAACAGCAGAGCCTTCATGTCCTCTGTTCAGGCTTAACTTCCATGACACCACTGTCAAAACCTATAAATGAAACCCCGACAAGGAAAAAAAAAAAAAAAATGTAAATAAACATCTCGTAATCTCTCTTCTTGCTGCTTTGCCATCTTGTAAACCTGAGGGCTTCTTCTGGTGGGAGCTGTTTTGCACACACACACACACACACACACACACACACACACACACACACACACACACACCTGAAAAGCCTTCCAGGATTGACAACACAGGTAAGACAAAAATAAAAAGGCTGTTTTTTTGGTATGTGCTTTCAATTCAAAGAGGTAAAGCAAAAATGTCCAGCTTCAAAAAAAAAAAAGCATCAGAAGGTGTCCTCTCTGTGGTGTGTTTGTAATTCAGCTCCACAATCCTGACACAACAGATCTGAGGCCTCCCACAGATGCAGACAGAGGTCACCAGCCTTTACCAAGCTTTGGTTTCCTACATCCTCTTCTGATATCCTATTGCTACAGTTCAAGGGCTGTTCTACAGGATGATCTAATCCTCCGCTAAGTTTAAGATGTCACCATTATTCTTAGAGATTTCTACCTTATAATGTTTGGAAAAGGCTGAGTCGTGAAAATTAAATACTGTTTGCACATAATCATATTTGGTGGCTTTATTGTGGAAGTAAAAAATTAAGGACAATTGGATAAAATTACTTGGCTTTATCCGTGTAGATGATTTGCAACAGAGTTTGATTACATTGAAATGCCTGGTGTTATTTTCAGACAAATCAAGCTATAATCTCATTGTGTTTGAGAGAGTCTAAGTCACTTATAAACACTATTTTTTTGTATTAATTGCAGCTCTGTACTGTTATGATTTCCTCAGCTGTGAAGGCAAGACTTTTGAATTACAGTTCAGACAGATGGTGAGTCTCCTCAATCTTCACCGTTTTAAACATTTCAGGCTGCACAGAAGAAACCTTAGTCTCAGAATTCTTCAGTGATTTGTAATCAGGCTAAACGTTTAAAAAGGAATGGAAAATTCTTTTAACGTCTGCCAATAAGAAAATAAAAAGTGCAAATAGTGCAGCTTTGTGATTGAAAAACATACTACTTGAATCTTATCATACCTTTATCTGTACATTTACAGCCATGATCCAAGAAACTTTATAATTTGCATTTGACCAAATGTTTTCAAAAGCAAAAACATGAAAAAACAAACAAATTCCAAATTGGCAGGAATATTTCTGTACCAGCAAGTCTCATTTAAAAGGGTGTGGAAGGGGACTTGGACTTCCTCCAGTTTTCTGTAGTGAGCTACAAGAGAACCTGCACCTAACTTTGGTCTAAATATGACAAGGATGAACCTCAAATGTCTGAGCTGCCAGTTCACAAATGAAGCCAACGGTATATTCAACATTTAAATATGTGATTAGTTTCTTTGTTTAGAGCTGCGTTACTATCTTACATGAAGAAAAAAAAAAAAAAGCCAAATTCTTAAGATAGTTATTTCCTTACAGTGCTCCAAAGTCAAAAGATAAAGAAAATATGGCGTCCTGTTGATGAGGAAACACTGAATGCATTATTGTCCCGTGCTGGTTTTGGAAAGCTGTTCAGGGAAATGTGATTAATGTTTTCCACAAGCTCAAAAAAAGGAAGTCCCAGGAGATTTGGACTGAGGAAGAGGCAGAGGGTTGCACTTTTCAAAGTAGTCAAGTTCAGTAATAGGCCAGTATTAAACTGAAGAATCCATTGCCAAGGAAGGAGGCCCTCCCATTAATGAGTCATGGAAGACCACAAGTAGCGGTCATAAAAACGCAACAGCCAAAAGCAAATTAAATGCCAAAACAAGTAAAAAGGGACAAATGGTTTTCCATGCACTTCAAGATTAGGAAAAAAGATTAGCGCCGCGCCCCCAACCCCCCAACTTCGTGCATTAGACGAGTTGTGAACGACACATGGCAACGTCACTCCTGACCTAAGAATCGAGCTGTACCCTGAGACAAAGAGGACACACATGGGAGAGGTGCAGCTCTCTGTGCGTCTGTGGCAGCCTGGAATGTGCTGTGGGTTTACTAGGTTTATAAATAACCGTCAGGAACAGGCAGACACAAAAGGCGCTGCTGTTCTAAGCCGGACCGCTCTCACCGTGCACCCTCTGCGGCCCGTCGATTACAACCAACATCTCACCAGAGCAGTTAGCACCAGTGGCTGAACCTCCCTGTGTGGACCTATGCAGCTCCATCAATATGAACCCCGCTCTCTGCACATAGGAACACTCAAAGCGACCTTAGAATCCATACAATGTGACAGTCTGTTTGGAGGGGGGGTGTAGATTAAGAAAGGGGCTGCTGTAGGTTTAGTTCCATTTTAGACATTACAAAAAACAAGTCATTTGTTTAGTCTCTTGATTTCAATCTTCCAGAGTTAAGATCACTCCATCATTGTACAGAAATGGAAAAAAAAAAAAAAAAAACAACTTATCAGACACCCCATGCATTTGTGATATATTAGATTAGAATCACTCTTAAGCCATTAAACTCTGCCATTCTCCGAACCCACATGTTCCCTACTGCACATGCTCCGTTCCATTGAGGTCAAAACTGGATGTTTCAGCAAGATAACGAAACGCATCGAGGATGTGACATGTAGAAACGGTCAAAAAATTATTTTCCTTGTTAAGAATAATCAGATGTGACAAAAAATTAACTGAATTACAGTCTTTAATTGTGAGGATTTGCTGCGATTTGTTCAGTTCAATACCTTAGACTCACACTTGATCTTGTTCTTATGTTAAGTTTGTGTTTACATGATACGAGTTGATTGTTTGTTGACGTTGGCAGACTCCATTTCTAAGTTAACGGTAGCTGGTATTTCACACCATGTCCGTTGTTAAGGAGCAGAACACAGGCACTGTGGCAGTCAGGAGTCAGCATAAAATCACTGTTTAGGATTACTTTGGATAAAAATCTGACCTACGTTCTCTACACAGAAATCAGTGTACAGATTGTATCATAAATATGGCAACCGAGAGTCATCAGCCTAGAAATGAAGGTAGCCAGCATCAACAAACAATGGAATCCAGGCACAAGACAGACTTCAACAGCAAACCCACTCCAATTTCCAATATTAACCTTTAGATAAAAGGTCCACTATAAGGGGTTTGGAGGATACAATTAGAGAAATAGAGTACAATATCAAATTTGTTTTTTGTTTTTTTCAGTGAATATCCACGTTATATTACAAGATGAGCCTCCAGAATCTCAGTCTCCATGGTCCTTGATTTGGAAATAATGTAAAGAAGAAACTAAACAGGTTGTAAATCCCACCAAAACAGACTTGTTGATTTGCACAGGAGAAATATTTTCATAGGATTTAAGTGTTTGCTGAAATAGGTTTGGCAATTTGCAGTGGAAATATTAGTTTACAGATTATAGACATGGCTGATTTGCATTACTAGGTAATACTAGTCCTGTGCAAATAGGGCTTATGTTTGTGTTTGGGCCAGAGTTATTATCCCCTGAACTATCAATCCCAGAACTAAGGACAAGGAAGGAAACACTGGCTCCAACTATGGATGTGATCTTGCAGGTATAGCCATCATAGGGGACAGTGAAGGGCATGTTCAGTTGGTTGCAAACTGCAACTTCATCAGTATCACCAAATGTAACCAAACGTACAGTATATGGGTGCTTCTATAAAATGGTTCATTTTGGTACCTGGAACTTTGCCACCTTTCTTTTAATGATAAAAAGAGAAATCCAGACATATTTCCTCCTATTATGTACCTACTGATGACCTCAGATAAATGAAAAACAAAAAATTATACTCTTGCTCTGAGTCATCCCAAAATTAATGAATTATTAATAAAATATTGGGGCCAAAAATAGGACCAAAATTGTGGCAAGGAAAGCTACTCAGGTGTCAGTGCATATTTATCTGGAACACATGGCTTGAAATGGTCTTGTATACACCGCTATAAATAGAGACACTGTGTTAAAATTGATGATCCTAGTGAGTTTCCAATCCAGACATATGGGTTTTTCATCAATCAGCAGGCTCATTCCAGGTTTTGTGTGTAACCTATCGTGTCCACTCACATTTCACGCGGAACCTGCCCATTTAAACACAACAGTGGTCATTTATGTGGAAATAAATAAATAAAAAAAGATATATGAATTTGTAGCCCCCGTGGTCTGTTTTTGGGTACCAGTTTCATAGGACCACCCAT
>JAPSES010000144.1:15333398-15365535 GCA_029822895.1 Maxillicosta whitleyi
ATGAAAGTTTAAATTAATAAGAAAAAGGAAGACAGAATGAACATACTACAAGCATATCCCATTTTGCTCATATTCATTATGGCTTTTTGTATTGAACCTGCTCGAGAAACATCAAATCCTGGTGTATAAATTAGTGTATGACCTGCAGTAAACGGAGGCCAGCACAGATACCTTTGGGAGACAGGATTAGACCAGCACAGTGGACAAACCCACATCATGGAAAGAGTACACTTCCACAACCCTAACCAACATTTAATTAAGGAAACTGAAGTTCAAAGCTCGTCATTGGTGCTGACGTTCACAACAGATTACAGCTTCTGCATCCACTACATCCAGCATTATCCACAGTTATAACTCCAACACAAGAACAGGGTGTTTTTTTTCCTGAGTGTTTACCAGTATACCAGTCTCTAGTCAGATATTTTTTGAAATAAAAAAGGTCATGGACAGAATTGTTTTCTACAAAACAAAAGAAGACCATACCTTTTTTTTGAAAAATACCTATTTGTGCGGACAGGGCACTAGACAGGCACTGTGGATTTTAAAACGCTTTTGCTTAAAAAAGGGTTTAAAATGTCTAACTCTTGCTTAACTTCTTCAAGAAGACATCACAAACATACAGTTTTACTCTGAAGAGAAAAGCCAGTCTAAAAAACAGTCGCACTTGAGAACCTCTAGTGTATTATTACTCAATATTCCAAATTTTTGTGTGGTACAACCATTTCTTTTAAAACTGGCAAACCAACTGGCCACAAAAGAAATGCAATCTGTTATCTCTATCCCTGAACTTATATAAACGGATCTGCTTTCTGCGGAAATGTTTAGAGCTTTGAGGCCACGCCAGATATTTAACTTGGCTCTGCTTTCGGCTTTTGAGAACGGATAAAGGAAGAACATGGTAAAGGAGTCCTGAAAAACAAGGAAGGCAGTTACATTTCTCTTTAAATCACAGCCACACCTCTATCCACACATTATTAAACATTATTCTATGCTCTAAACTGTCAGTACTACCTGGTGGGAAAGGCTGTACCTTAAGAAACAGGAAGGCCACAAACGATAGTTTTTTGGGTTTTTTTTTACAACAACGATGTCAAATGCTGCTTTGATATTTTCTGATTACGCTCTGATGACAGTAATTAGACAATGAAATTGCAGTATACGTTAAGGCAAGTCTCCACCCTGATTTCCCCCTCTCACCACAACAAAGTTAAATAACTCCTCACACTCCCTCTGCTTCTGTGCTAAAAGAATCCACATGAAGAAATGCAGAGTTTTATGAAGTACCTGTGAGAATTTTGACAGCTTTCAAAGTTCTGGATAATATTTTCTGTGGACCTTTTCCTTGTCAAATACATTTTTTGGACGTGGTTTCTATCTGCAGCTAATCTCGCCTGCGCTCACAGAAGTGAACACCTGGAGCAACAAAGCAGCGAGGGGAAGTGATGAAGATGCCTTTGTTTCTCAAGGGTTTTGGCCACACAGAGAACTCAACAGACAGAAGAGAAATGATTCCACATGTAGCTTTTCCCAGATACACTGAGCGTGAGGCATAGATCAAAACTGTGCCTTTAGGTTTGGGTCAGCGGTCTCACCTTTCCCTCTGAAAAATGGTTTCATAGACATCAAAAAAAAAAAACCTACAGCTGTATTTTCATTTGCAGAAGTAACTCTTTAGTTTTACCCAGTCTCCTTTTCAGTGTTTAAAAAACACAGCGCATACCTCTGGCTCTTGTTCTGCACTATAATTATATATTAGATGAAAAAAGAGAAGGGTAATAGGTACAGGACTTGGCAGAAACACTTACATTCCTGATGTGAACCCTTCATCTCTGCAGTTAGCCTTTTCCTTGCTTCACTTCATAAGCTTTGTAAGGTTCTGTGGCAGATTATGTGCACACTAACAGTTTGCTATTGATGTGGCTGAGCAAAAGATGATTAATATAGTGTATAGACTTCCTTTAGAAAAGCTCACAGACCATAACACAGGCAGGGGTTTGTCAGAGCCGGAATTGCAACCTTTGGTCTTGAAGAGCACACCTGCTGCTTCCAAACCCAGCAGCGTTGTCAAATGAGCAGGTGGCGAGTGACAGACTGGTGAGCGGTGTAGAAGAGGCATGGTTAAGTATTTAGTCTGTGTTTATCCACGGCCTCCTGACTCAATTTAACACCTCACGGAGCAGCACGGTTGCATGTTCCCTGTAAATTTAGTGCTTGGAGAGAAAAAAAAAAAAAAAAACTCCAGACAAATAAAAGTCACTTTGCATTCCTGTTACAACAACATTGTTACCTTGAATGTGTAGCTGTTGTCAGGTCAAAAGACTAAAAATCAGCACTAATGATTTTGTTTACATAAAATAAAGTTGCTGAAGGCTACAGCTGCAAGAATGCTTACCCTACATTATACTTTTATTTGGCTGTCTAGAGGGGAAGGGTTCCCACCTTTAACATTTAACCGATTAGTTAACAAGGTCTTATTGGCTAATAAAATATGTCTTGACATGCCATTAAAAAAAAAAAAAAAAAAAAAAAAGGTCATAGTAAGATAGAAATAAGTTGTTTTGACAGAATCCATGTTCCAGAATAAACTAATTGGGCTGTCAATTTATTTTCCGGGGAAGAAGGTCAGGAAAAGTGGATTTTCCTGATGTAACATGAAAATTAACGTGAACCCATTTTGTTTTTAATGACAATGCTTGAATCAAGATTTCTGAAGGACAAAACATAAGTAACTTGTTACAATGTCAATTTAAAAACAATCAGTTGCAACATGTATTAAAATTGCAAATGTGGCTCAGTTCAACCTCCCACTTCTACATCAGGAGGCAGCCTTTACTCTATCATAATTATTATATATAATTTAATGTTGATTCCAATGAATTTTCTCAGATAAGAAGCCTGTGACTATGTCTGTTTAGCTCCTCCACTGGCCTCTGGAGGACCAAAGAGCCGACTTTCCATTGTTAACTCAATGTTGAGCCATCATGTGGCCCAACAATAAAGAAGTCGGCCACAACTCACTGTGCCTGTAATCTCTCTTTGAGGCCCCAGCGTCTCTAATTGCCTGGACACTTGTGTCCGAGGGCTCCTCTCTTTCCTCAGTGAAAAGATGAGACCTATGCTGCTCCTTACAACAAGCTTAAGCTGATAAACCCTTTCATTCAACATGACCATGGGATCGGTGCTCCGTGCAAACAGATTGGGTAATAGAAGACAAATCAAAACAGTGATTAGCCCCCAGCACAGAGGCAGAGCTAAGCCACAGCAGGAGGTCCTCACTCACAACCACGAAAACTGCTGGATCATTCAAATGCGTCTCTCCTGACTCAAACACATTCTGTAGTGCAACTATACCGCCTGAAATATGTCTGGAATTTATGCAGCAAGGATTTTATTGAAGAACAAAGATGTAGCATGGTTGAATTCAAAATTGGACGTGGCAACTGAAGAAATGTACGGACAACCAAGCAGCAGACAAAAACAGTGGAGCCAGGGCTGAATCTTCACTCAAGGGGAACGCAGGCCTTCATGCGATTCACCAGTTCTGACTGATCCTGTTTGGACGGTTTTAACTGAAAAATAATTTTGTAGACTCTGAAATATGTGCAATGACAAAATAAAACATTCCAAAAGGTTCAGATCCCTCTCACTCAGATAATTACCACCTCTTATGACACTCTTCTTCCTGTCATGGACATTATCTTGCCTGCATGAGGGTTCCTTCAGATTTCTCAGCCTGTTACAGGCAGTCATTGCCAAAACCTCCATATGGCATACTATCAGTGCATCATCTGTCCTGTTGTTGAATATTACATAAAATCCATGTGGTTTCTCACCATCAAGGTCAGATGAAGTTATGCGTTTACACACAGCAAATACTCCACCATCCCCAATGATATATACAAACATTGATTTACTATGTATTAGAAGCTCCACAAACCATTGTGTTTTTGAGTTTATTTTCATACAAAATCGGCTACCGAATGACTCTATGAATTGGCTGTTTTAGAATAACAGCACAAAGCAATTTATCACCAGACAACACTTTTTACTTAGCCTCAGCTTTGTCATCTTAATTTTTAAATGAAACAAGCAGATCTGAAACCTGTGTTAAGATGAAAAAAAACTTATATTAAATAATATAAGCAGGGAAAACTGAGTCTACAACCGTCTTCCTGCAGCAGTAAACAATAAGCAAAATGAAGAATGCCATTTCATTTATAATAAAACGTAACAGCGTGCAATATAGCAGCGTAAATCAATTTGTGGTCACCACTGCTACACCATTATTTGTGTTCAAGATTAGCTTGCCCAACACTGACCTTGAATAATAGCCCACAAATGTATTCTTAAGAATCATGTGACTCAGGCGTGTGCACACAAGCCAAGACAGATACCAACATATCCCATTCTCCTACATACATATAATGTGCAATTATGTGGGGAGTACAGTTGTGTCAAATGAACACATGCAGTAAACTCTGTGAACATGATTGGACGTCATCTTGAATGTTTCCATTTATAATAGAAAAAGAAACATTACACGGAATAAAGCATGTATGTCTGTGTGCAGTCTGCTGGAGGAGAGGATTTCAATTTACTCTTTATTATTATTGCAAAAATAATGAGAAAACTACAGGCCATGAGGTCTGTCCAAGTCATACCCTGTTGGTTAGTCTCAGCATTCTCTTAATAAAACTTTGCAAAGACAGCATATGAATTAGTGACACAATTCTTGAGTAAAGTTGAGGTGCTGAGTTTCAACAAAAAGTATGTTTGAAGAGCCTTACTTCTACTTCTTCGTTCTTTCTGCAACTGTTAAAACTCTTAACTGGGTACCATGCTTTGCTGTGAAAACTGCCTGAAAGAGCTGATTCAATAATATGGAAACGATTCTTGTGGGAAGCCGTCTACAGTGCCATCTGACCTTATTAGACATATGATATATCCTCAGCTGTCTCATTATCCTGCTGGAGATTAACAGGTCGCTGTAAATGCAGCATCTGTCTATGAGCAAAGTGAGGATCAACCATCAGTTTGAGCCAACTAATCTGAATTATGCTAGGTCAGCAATGTCAGAGCCTGAAATCTGACAGCTTTAAAAAAAAAAAAAAAAAGCATGTTCAGTATGTGTAACTAGCTAGTTCAAATTAAAAAGCACACTGGTGACTTGGCCTGATCTTCCTGTAGAGTTGGGGTGTCAAGAGTGCAAGCCTCTTAAAAATGTCTGTCAAGATTGTGACAATGTGCTATTTCTGGACTTTTTGATTGTAGTTTCCTGTGGTGCTCATGGTGTCACAGGTAAGAAAGTGGGAAAAGTCTGCTGCTGAGTGACTGGGGTTGGCAGGTGTGTGAGCGTGCGCACATACTGACAGGTTGTCATGAGGTGTCAGCATTGAAATACTGCATATTGAAAATATTGTGCAGTTATATTGTCTCAAAGTATTTTATTAAGAAAATTTTCAATACTTCCCATCAGACTGACACACTAAACTAAACTGATTTGGGGCAGATCATGTTCATCTTGTAGAATAATGGAGGGGAAAAAAGTTCCGATAATATGGAGATGTGTGACAAAATAAGCAAAAATCAGGCAGCATTTAGAAAATAAATCATGCATATAAACTCAGTATGCAAACATTTGACCAATCAGATGAAGCTCTAGTTTTACCATTCAGCCAATCAGATGAAGCCCCAGCAGCCTTTTGGTGAATTTGTTCAACTGCAATATTTTAAATTAGATGGTCAATTTATTAAAATGTCACATCACAGCTCTCCAGAAAAATGTCGTTGAACATTTGAGTTTTTTTTCCACCCATTGTGCAGACCTAATGGAAACTAATAGGAAACTCACAAAATTAAAACCCATAATTTAAATCAGTGGCATATAGTCGAATAAATCAGATCTGCACAGGCATAATGTCTTACAATACATCCATCTTTTTAATTTGTAGGAGAAGCTGCGCTGTCCTCTACCGTTCCACAACTGGATGTCCAAAAACACAGCCACAGAGTGGAGCATTTTCTCTATCCACATGCTCCCTTAGCCTGGGGGAGGGACTATGCTTTTACACACACACACACACACACACACACACACACAAAACTACCATTCCTATCCTCACAGTTAATGTATACAATTCACACTGTGTAATCAAGAATAAAGGATGGCACAGTACAAAAATAGAAGGCTGTTAGAGTCGTTACAAAAATACCATTTGCTACAGAAAAGCGCCCTGCATTCAGGAAAATCAAGCCTCCTTTTTCATCACTTGCCAGCGTACATGCTTGTCAGTTGCAGGATAAAAATCTCTTCGCCGCGTGCAACAGCTACACTGTAGGAAAGACAGCAGGGCTGGTGCCAGTGTGCCATGCTACACACAGAGACAGTGGGTCTCTTTGTATGGCAAGCTTCTTTTCAGACAGGAGCAGTAGCTGCAGGAGCACTTACATTTGGATGAAAACACCACAGTAAGGGAGAGGTTTACAGCTTGCATATACACAACACTGCTTCATCTGGGTGAGCAAGGTGGTCACACGGAAGGAAATGGGGTTATCGTCTGAGGGGAAACTTGTCACGCCAGACATTTTCATACTATGAATAAATTTACATCAAATCAACACTCACTGATCAAGCAGATAACCTGATGGAGCTTTCAGGAGTGTCAGTGATAGAGATTAAAATCTGCAGCCAGTGTAGACAGTCCCAAGCATGCATCCATCATTATGTCCCTTTCATTTAGCTTTAGAAACATGATAAGCAGTGATGATGAGGGGGAAATCGGGCTTTCACAAAAGGGCCAACATTCAATCTAGGAGAGATAACAAAAGGAAGACGAAAGACAGCCCTGGATGGTGGGATGCCCCTGGGGCGGCTATGCTGTTATTATGTTGGAAAGGGCTGCTGAGCTGCGGTGTGGGGCAATTAGAGACCGGAGGATTGACTGGGGGAGGGTCCAGGCACAACAAGCCGTCCATGAAGTGTTTTCAGCTCAGAGAGAAAGAAGAACAAACCTCCTTGCATACACGCTAACCCCAATATGGCAGTAATGGCACAAAAAACACAACAGATGATGCTGGATTTATGAATTGAAATAACAACCATCTGCTTATTTCCATGGAAAGAAGCTAAGCTACTTTCCCGTCATCAGCAGAATTTAAAATGATATCAAGTGATTGCATGTGGACCTTCATGCTGCACTGGTTTTGGATGATTTGACTGGTAAGTATGTGACAATTAGGCTGGTCTGGGTTAATGTACGCAAGCAGATGAATCATCTGTTGTTCTCGTTTAGAGCCGCTACAGACACTGTGGTGAACACATTAGCCATGTCCATTATGTTTAACGTCACTCTGCTTTGGAAAGTCCTTGCTATATAAACCACACAGTCCAGGAGCGGTCCAGCTGGAGAACATGGGGACAAAGAGGAAAAGTCAATCCCAGAGTATCGTTTCAGCAGTCCGTGGACCACAGGCTGAGGTCACAGCCTTACAGCTATTGTGTGTTGTCATTTAATGGGTAGATAACGGAAGTAAAAACAGATTGAATTGCAAGAAGGCACAGCTTTTACAAGACACATAGTGCGACTGTTCGTCAACTCTCACTTGGGTAACTTAAGCTACCAAGCCTCACCTCTGATGAGATCTCCATTGTCGCCGCTCATAATATTACACATCTTCCAGTAAAGAACATACAATGGACGGTGAAAGAAGGCAGTAACACAAGCTTAGTAGTGCGAGATGTAACAGTTGGTATTGCCAAGTTATCCCGAGCACTCACAAACACACACCGTTTCCATGCCCTCCGGCCTTGAACTGCTTCAGTGGAGCAGGTGTCTGCCCACATTCTTTATATAAGCTCATGTCAAACATGTCGCACAGCAACAAGGCTTCACAGCTGCAGGACAATGGAGTCCCATTAAACTGCAGCACTACAACCATGTACACTCTTAAACAAATAACAGTTTCTGCAAGGTCAACTTACAAGACCTACAATAAGATAAGGATAAAGACATGGCGCAGCAAAAACACTGAAGTGAATTTAAACATGATGCATTTGCAGCTGCATTTAAATGATTCTTCGTGTAATTTAGTAAATTACACATAAATTATAGTGTGATGGCCGGTGTTAATAAGCACTAACAAACTGCAAAGATACACATTAAAGATAAATGATTTTGTATCCTAATGAGAAAAACACTTTCTGTAGTTTTAGCAATTTAAGCTTTATTAGGATTTGCTATAGTTTGCCAAAAGTTTCCTCTATCTAAACCTAAAAGGAAGTCTATTTGCTTTGACCCTATTAAGTACAGTGAAAAGTCAACTCCTATTAGATTCAGCCAGAGAAGAAAAAAGATTTTTTTTTAAAAAAGAGCCTTTATCTCTGTTAGGTTCTTGACACATGTTAAAACTCTAAAAACACAACTCTGAAAATATTTAAACAATGTGAAAAAGGATTTTACTTGTCATTTTAATCTGCCAGGGTCAAATGTCTTGAAGAGAGGATTAACTCAATTTCTATTTAGTCTGGGAGCTAAATACACATTAGGCTACTTACTAAAACCCCTCTGCTGTGATCAGAGTAAATGTTCTAGAAGTGTCACCGTTTAATGGCCACAGCTCATAAGGGTCACTGTTCTTCACACGGATTTGTTTTGCAATTGTTTGTAATATTCTGATGTTCAGTCCAACCCCTTAAAAGCAGTAAGATATGTTCCTATTTTTTTCTGCCAATGTCTTGATGTTGCTAAAAGTTTGTCTTAATATCCTGTTGATACTGCACACATGATGCTGGTTCCCATGAGCTGCAGCGCCAACATGCCGAGCAAAAACTAGTGAGGAATACATCCCCTCTGAAGCCTGCAATTAACTCTTAAGCTCTCAATTATAGATATTCCACATCACAGTAGCCTCAAAAATGTCACATTCTGCTGGAGTTATTAACCCATGCTATGTGAGCGAACACAACAAAGACAGACAACATCTAACGACACGGAGCCATAAGAACCCAATGCAACAGGGAGAAAACCAGTTCAAGCCACTTCAACTGACACTGGGCACAGAGCACTGTAGATTTCAGCAGGTCAGTGACATATTGATGAAAGGCGTCCTTAGCCCCTCTCTGAAGCCCCCTTTGCACCCTCATAGCTGCTGGCTTCGGGCCAAGTGAACGGGCGCTGTGCCTCTGGGGGCCGGCTACAGAGCAGACCCGCTGACCACAAGGACTGAACAAGGGCCTTTCTCTCACTGTGATGTGATCCTCCTCCCTTCTAGTCCTGCAGGAACAGTTCTGGCAGCATCTCAGCTTTGTCCCCTTTACAGACCCACACCCCCCCTTTTGGTCAACTTTTCACATAGACTAAGGCTTTAATTGATTTACATGGAAGTCTCTCACTCCTGCTGCACAAGTCCATGTAAGGCAGTGCCAGCGAGCCGAGACACGCAGACAGCTGGCCATCCCCGAGCAACAAGCAGACGTCCACCCACTGAGAATGTGCTATTCAAGGGTCCCATAAGAAAAACACCAGAGGATAGACTCTACGCTATTCAGAATCAACGTTGCTACTCTTGGCCTGTCTGGCTTTAGGCATGACACCACTCTCAGAATGGAAAATATCAGATAAGGAAGACTAATGACATCTTTACAGGCAGAAATGAAACAGAAAACAGGAGCAGACCATTTATTAGATTCTATATTCACATTTTTATGATAATCTGAACCCTTTTCTAATCTGGTGAGTTTTAAAATCTGCCATTATGGCTCTGATGCATCTGTCCATAGTCACCACTCCTTAGTTTCCGTCGCTATGTCCCGCCCACAGCACCATCTGATTGGCTCGACGTCACAAGTAATAGCCTATCACCACTGAAATGACAATAGGACCTTTATTTTTTTATTCATTCATTAGAATCCCTCTGGCTCAGTGGGAAACTGACAGAAATTACTACTGAATTGTACTATTTTTGTTATTTGACCGTCAGTTTAAAAGCAACAAAAAATTGTGTTGGGAGTATTTAGAACATGTCTCAGAAGATTTACATTTTTATTACAAATATAAACCACATATGGATTAGTGACATCATTGATTTCTAATAACCAGCCCTGAAAAAAGCATATGGGTTAACAAAGTCATAAATATCTACCTTTGATTAAACACTGGAGTGTCTGGCAAATTGCAGTTTGCACCACTTATGGTCCTTAAACTTTCCGTTCTCTGCATTTAATCAAGACTATTATGCCTTCTTGATTGAATAACAAACATTTCCTGCAACAGGAAGAACTGGATAACCCTTGAGTAAAGGAAAGGAGGACAGGCTCCAGTGAGAGATAGCTAAGTCAGTACTGTACAGGGAAGAGGAGGAGGGAAGTAAAGGGTGGGGGGAGCCACAGTCGGACATTCTGAAGTAGGCGGCGAAGCTCTGAAAGACATGATTTAAGAAAAATTGCATCCTTCGCCAGGAGATGAGCTTGGCTTGTGCTAAGTCATAAGAGCCCTGTCAGTCAGGGTGGAGAGGAGGGGTGAGTGGGCCACTTAAGTCTTCACAGACCCACAACATCAACACAGTTCTCCACTGGGTCAACATCACTCGCCAGTTAGGTCTGTCTGTAGTGCATCACAGCAGATCCTCTAAAGTTACTGCATCACTTACATGCACATTGAATTTAATCACCAGCTAACTTTATACTTCCTAACAGACTTTTAACTCTTTCATGTTGATTCAAATCAAATGTATTTTTCCTATAGTGGTGACCTTTTGTGTCACTAAAATGCATAAATCCTCATACGCAGTTAAACTCAAAATATCCGCCTCCAGTAATGCTTTTATAAAACCTAAATACCAGCTAACATAAATCACAGATTAACCCAATAGCAGCTATAATGTTGACAATGCATGTGCCACAGATGGGTTACATTTATAATACGAAATGAATGGACTGCAGCTGCTGACTGAAATCCTCCCTGCAGAAAAGGCCAAAGGTTGGATGAAGCTCAAACTGAACCAAAATTGCAGGCCTCTGCGACGACACAGATCTGCATCTTATTCTCACAAGGCCTGGACAAGCAACAGACCACCGACAGGAGCACGAACAATGCTCATGTTGATGCCACAGATATTTTCCACAAGCAGTTAGAACACAATAACGCTGCACTGTGGCGGTGGATATGATGTGCTCCGCCCCAGACAACAAGACAACCCCCACTCCCCCCGTCATTTCACAGTCGTGCCTTATTCACGCCTGGACTTCATTATCAAGTAGAACGGAAATCATCATTGGCTATCTGAAACAATTTACAAGACAATGATTCGGTCTAAACCACGAAGCGATGTCTGATACACACACACACAGATACACACACTTGTATTGACTAAATCAGTTACAAATCACATGCAGCTGCGAGATGCATTAGATCAGTATAATTCTATGATATGACAAAGGTTATAATATGTTTTATTTTCTTTGTTCACTCATATGCTTCTAATTTTTTTTTTTTATAATAATTTAAGCTTCTACCTCTTTTCAAAATATACAAGTCAGGATGTTTTTTTATGATTATTTTGGTAATATTCACTTGCACACCTAATGTAAATACAATAGTGTAAATAACTATATTCCATGCAAACTTGAGCATAGATTTGTTCATAGCTGCAAGCAAATTTACATTTAGGCAATGACTGAGGGATGACTCACTGACCTGAAGTGCATAGAACACAATCCCTTCTGTCATAAAATATATTTCAAGTAAATAGAGAAATGTCTTACATGATATATAACTGATTTGACAAATAATAATAATAATAATAATAATAACTAATATTTTGTTGGACAGTGTTACACAAAAGAAGCCGACTGTTTAAACATTAAATCAGTTCCACAAAAATAACCCTTGCAGTCTAAAGTATAATACGTTTTTCCATTTTAAAATAAAAATTACATCCATGTATTTCTATTCTGAGTTAAACTATGAAAAAAAAGGTTACACTACCTCTGTGAAATATTAGAAAACTAAAATTCAACCTCCGTGATATTTTACAAATAGCAGACAAATATGATGTCTGCACTGTAATGTTGATATGAAGGCAACAGATGAGATGATGGCAAAATAACAGGCCTTCACTGACAAAGTTGTGGCTGCAGCAACCAGAACAATATGCTGCCAATACTGGAGACATACCAGAACACTGCACTGTGATGTGTTTAGATAAAATATAATATCTGCCATTATTCCCTGAATAAAATTGTGGGATGGAGAAGACAAAAGGGAATGTCTTGTGCTCTGTTTTCTGTTCTTTTAATACGTCTGTGTGTGGCCTTTCTCCATTCAAATCATCTGGATAAAAATCACAGTTGTTTGCTTTTAGTGATTGCATGAAAAAAGGGGGAAAATGGAACATAACATGAGAAAAATCCCTTCTTTTGCAGATTTTTCTTTGTAAGCAGAGATTATTTTATTTATTTATTTTATAGTTATGAGCAACTTTTTAATTTTAGGATGCTGCATACAGTTTTAGGCTATGATTGTGAAAAGGAATAGTTTAGTTATAGGCTAGTTCTTAATTTACAAAAAAAAAAAAAAAAAAAAAAACATTTAAAAGAAGTCAGAAGTTCAGATTAAAGTAACATATGAGAAACATCCTCATGACCCACATTAACTATACACCTGTGCACTGGGGAAAAGTCACACATGACCTGGAGATATTTTTGTTTAGTTTATTTTTTTTTTTTTTTTTTTTTTTTTTTTTTTAGGGGTTTGCAGACTGATGAACACTGAAAACCTCCTCAGAGGATAGTTCCCAGTGTTCCTCTGTACATCCCACCAGCCCATCTTACCTTTTTGTGTCTGTCTTTGAAAGGTAACGCAGGCCATAGCATCTCCTGTAAAAAGTCTTGCCAGTGTTTCTGGTCCTGATCAGACGAGATGAAGACGATTTCCAATTTGTCTTTGTGTTCAGACGTCTTTTTAAACCTGCTGTAAAACTCGCACAGGCTGGCGTTGAATTGCTTGCATGGTGCGTTCAGGCTGCATCCGAAGAAGAGCCCGACCAGGGACAGCTTGGCGCCCAGCGACTGCACGTCCACCTCGGCTTTCTCGCTGTTGACGAGCCGCTCCCCGAGTAGACTCACCAAAAACTCCGACATCGCAGCGCACAGTCCACGAACACACAACGGTACCCTCAGCCAAGGCTCTGGCGCATATAACCGCTACGTTGTGCGGCGGCCGGTCCTTCCCCCTCCTCCGGTTTGGGCTTGTAGGTGAGCTCCCAGCCCCTGTGAGGCGTTGCGGTGTGCGTTTCTCCGCTGCTCGTCCTCCGGTGTGAGCGCTGTGCAGGAATGCGCTCCGCTTAAATCACCCTGACTGCAACGGCGGTTGCGCGTCCAACCCTCACACTTTAATCATGACATCTGGTGGTTTTTAGTTTTAAGAGAATATCCCAGCACCGTGCAATGTGTTTTTAATGCATTACACACTGCAAAATGAGCTCAATTCTTTAGATGTCTGAGTTTATGGGTTACAAATCTCTATAAACTGTGCAATTTTTCTGATTCATTTCAGACATGGCTTTGGATAACTCTGCTAATTTTTTTTAACTCTTTCTATTCTATGACTTTATGTGTCAAATCTAAATAAAATAATAATAATAATAAATCTGCAAATTTGTAGAAAATTAATCGTAAGAGACCACTGTATTTCAATGGAAAGGCTGACATCTAGCGTTCAAAAATGAGAACTACTTCAGTTGCAGCAAATAAGAATTTATTTGACTCCTACAAGGCAAAAAAAGAAATCACACAGAAATTCTTATAATTTTGATTTGACTGATGTATTATATTGGCATTACATTTCCACACGAGTCAAAGTTGAATTATACTCGCCGGTTGGGTCTTGCACATTGCACATAAAAATGTCTTAGTGACTTTTCTTCAAGCAGATAACTTTGTAAAGACCAAGATGTATGTAGATGTTCATGATTTGTGTTGTAAATGTACACAGTTTTCCATAGACATCAAATGATAATGTTAGTGTAGTTTGTGTATTGTAAACAATGGTACTTCATTTTAAATAGCTGATAATTGTGAACAAAGTGAAATCTTGCAGGTTTAGGAAGTTGTTGAGCACACAATCCCTCAATCCTCAGTGAACATCATCCTGACCAGCTGTGATTTGAAGCATTCCTCCTCCACCAACTTCTGAGGCTGAAACAGAGATTATATGAATGTAGTATTCATCCAACTTTTTTTTAAGTGACCAGATGACACATTTTCCCTGTTAATTTGGTTTGGATACTTAAAGATCCGTACATATTACACTTTGTTTAAACTGGCCTTATTTTGGTCAATATTAATAAAATATTGACATGTTATACCTACCGTGCCATATCTCAGAAGAGTAGGAACTCCACTCAACTTTAGTGTCTTCTTGAAGTCATTATTTGGATTCTTCCAACTGAAGCAAGAAAAGAAGCCGTTACGCAACTAGTTTGATAAACATCAACATGGCTGGAGAGAAGTAAAACTTTCCAACCTTATATTTACACAATCAAGACCTTTAACCTTCAAAAACATTAAATTTTTGTCAGTTTTCTATGCTTTGATGAGCTTTAAATTTACTTTTTTATGAACGTCTACATGACCAGTAAATGAAATATGAGAAAATACTTGATTTTTTACTGGAAAATGCAAAATGTAAAGGATCATATTACAATAAGCAGACAGGTTAAACGGAGAGAGAAATGAATCTGGAGATCGCCACAAAAATAGTTCTATGTCTATAAGGGTTCATTTAATTATTGATACAGCTGATGAAGAAAGTCCAGAACACATATTCAAACTCATAATTTAGTTGGTTTCACTCCTTTTTATTTCTTCAAATATTATACTTATATATAGCCTATATATAAGTATTTTTATTTTGCTCTAAATGATTTGCTGATGGCTATTTGGTACATGTATATGAAGTTTAGAACACCTTTTCTCCTCTCTCCCTAACAGAAATATTTGTTCTGTACTATGTTGGTACACTAATACTAGTTTGTCTTTCATTTTTTTTCTGTACAAAATCAAATCTTTATATCAACCATTTATGGATACATGCAAATTATATACAGGAGTTTCCTATTCTTGCCATTTGTCAGCTTATACCTAAAGGTAAATGTGTGATTATTATAATCTTTGTCATGCAATACCAAAACTATGTTAATTTCTCTTTCAGGGGAGAAAAAGAAAGTTTTTAAATTTTCAGTTTTCATTTAATAATCATAATGATTAGACATCAACTGAGGTCCTCATTATGTGCAACTGGAATAACTTCAAAACTTCAAACTTTAAAATAGAGGAAAGAAAACAGTTCTACACAGCAACTTTATATAAAGTGTTGTGGTCATGGAAAATGACTGACTAAGCTCTTTCTCCAACTTGACAGTAGATGAAGACAGATCCCTCAGGAAGGTGACTCATTTCTGCCCTTACAACTGGTTCAGCTAAAACAAAAGAAGCAGAGTTAAACAAAAAATATTTTAACAACTGTAACAAATATTAATTAATAGTTAATATCATGAAAACTATATCCACACACACAATGAGAAAAAAAAAAAAAGACAGGTTAGAGTGCATGCACCAATAGCCCAATCATTGGCTATAATAAAGGTGACTGTAGCCATAACCTTTTATACATCTAACACGAATAAAGTTACCTTTTACACAGTCTGGACACCAGCTCTTTCCATGATCGTCTTTATCTCCGGAGAAATAGGCAAAAATATCCTTCCCTTTCCTTTCTGCCACAGCCGTGCAAAATTCATCATAGCCGCGCACATTTACCTCTTCGTATTGAGACATTATTTAGACTAAGTGCAGATCTACACAAGCTTAAATTTGCTAGCTGACAGGACCTAAGAACTTTAAAGAGGAACACCGCTCTTCAGAACACAGAATCTGGTTAAAATACTCTGCAACAGAACTGCATATTACTACTTCCGGTCTGAGCAAAGGTTCTTAAAGGGACAGTGTTTCTTAATTAATGTGTATGGAATTTTAATGTTTGTGAACAACAAATTTAATGATTAAAATGTCGTCTTCCTGTTGTAACACTAAAAAGTTCAAGACCTGGCTGTTTGTAATTGGGCGAAAATAGTATTGTTAAAAAAAAGCTCTTGGTGTGATTTTTGACCTCTTTGGCGACCCGTTCCTTGAGGCTCCACTTCCTGCTAGTGGCGTTCTGTTGTTGTCATGGCGGCGTTTCAAACGATTGACAGTCTTAGAAATGTTGAACGTTAATCATGGGGTCAATTTTAATTTAATTAGAGTCGCTTGCGATGTATGTGCCGGTAATATAATGGTTACTGGTCGAAGTGTGAACGTTAAAACGTATCTTAGACATAGTATAAAACCTTAAATGGTTAGCGTTCATTTAAAGATGAACTTCAGCAAACTACCGTTACAAGCTAATGCTAATTCGCATTAGCAATAAACAGTGTTATACTTTTGAGAAATCAGGAAGGTTATTTTTTGCAACAATGACGGCGCAGTATTTACAGAGTGACCCCACGACAAATCAAGGGAAGGACTGGGTTATTGTAAGCTCAAACCGACGAGATATGTCCACAGGGACATCACAAACCAAGGTAAACAACAATGAAAATAAGGTAGCCAAGTATTTCAATAAGCTGTATCTTCATTGTAGGCAAGTATTCTAGCTAGTTGTTAAATTATCACACACGCGCACAAGTTGTTTGTTCATTCTCATAACTACTACATTATATTGAGTCGAGTCCAACATTTGGAGGAAATGTCGTATTGCGAGTTTAATGTGTTTCGTTTTCTAGCATGATGTTAAAGAGCAGTTTGAAATGTGTATTTTACTCTACACAAAACTACAAATAAGCCAGTACTCACCGAGATAATAGTCAAATGACTATTTTCTTTTTTTAGCTTGTAGTCTAATTTTTTTGATTCTGAGTGAAAGTTTAAGCAACTAGACTCTTATGTCTGGTCTTATCAACTTCTTTATAGATCATTTAAGTAACAAAGAGGCAGAATGTTAAAAAAAAAAAAAAAAAAGTAAAGTTCACTACTTCACAAATGATGACCTTATATATACAGTATATAGAAGACATCCAGTAACTGAAGAGGGAACTGTGTCCTCACTAAAGGAGCTTGAAGCTTGGAGCTTCAAGCCTAGTTTTAGAAAACCAGATGTAAAACAACAAAACCATTAAACATCGTGTTTCATATTTGACAATGTGAACAAAACAAAACAAAAAAAGCACACACAATCTCCCCGAGATCTTGAAGTGTCATGTTAAGCAGGAGAAGCAAGATTATTTAACTTCTTACACCTGTGTCTGCTCCCAGTTTAGAATTAGTTGTTGTGACTGATGGTCTGTAGATCTATCCAATTGCATCCAAAGACACTTTGCACTGAGCCTGCTGGTAATGACTGAAATTAAATTAGGTTAAATCTCACCACAGAATGTATCTGACAATGACAGGCTAATTCTATTTTAAATCTTATATGATAATTTACCAGTAAGTTATATTGAGTTATTTAATATAAAGATAGAATGTACTCAATGCAAATGCAAATACTCATTTGACTTGCCTTACTTGATCCATGTTATTCATGTAAAAACTTAAACATTAACAAGTAGCATCCTATTCACAGCAGCAGCAGCAATTGAAGTCTTATAGATGTGGGTATAAGACTATACCAAAATCCAACTGCGACTATTTGTATTTATCACAGCTTTGAGAACATAATACCTCTGTTTTCATTCTAACAGTGGCCAGAATAACATAAATAAACTGTCTTGCACAAACTCTCATAATGTTAATTGTAAATCTTTGCATCTAACATTAATTTTTAGCTTCAAAATACACAACTATTTTTCATGTCAGCGTTGTAATTTATATATATATATTTTTTTATCTTGGAAATCACAGTTATTGTTCAATGATGGAGTACCTGCAAGTGCTAAGAACCGAGCCACCCGTGTCAGTACACCAGGTGCCATTGTGATTGAGAAGCTTTTACCACTTTCAGAAGAACACGATGTAGCTGGCAGTACCAGGAGCTCCATAAACTTCACCACTCTGTCTGATGAGAGGCTACAGGCTGCAGTTAAACTGGCCAAAAGAGATGTGAGACGAAAACACCTTGAATCTCTGACCAAATCCCCCCTAAAACCTTCTCAAGCCTCTCTCCTTGAAATAAGTGATGTGGAATTTCTGCAGGTATTTGATATTCTGAGTAGTATGTATTTTATTTTGAGTAGTGTGCCAGTTTATGTTCTACCAAATCTTTATTGGTGTTTTGATTGGTTAATTAGTCTTTTCCACTTTCAACAGGAGATAGCAGCCACTTCGAATAAATCCATGCTTAAGGTTTCCAGTCCTAAAGAGAAGGTGGCCCACCCTAGAGCCAGATCATTACAGCATAGATCACAAAAACATCACACTTCCCCCAGGCCCCGAGTTTACCTGTCTCCACCAACCAGAGACCCTGGCCCCAGGCAGCCTGAAGGCCAACAGGCTCTTCTAAGCCAGGAGATATACAAGCTCCAAAATGAGCTGGAGGTCTACATCCAGAAAGTAAAGGAGCTGGCAAACACAAGTAACCCTGAAAACTATTATGTTACAATAATCCTCTGTCAAAAACTTCATCATATAATACATTTAAGTTTAGCTTTGACTCACTGTCTGTATCCATTTAATATGGTTTTACATTACAGAAACAGGGGAGAAAACTGAAGAGGCCCTGGAGCCAGATGAGCAAAACAAGTTGGAAATGCGTAGACAGAAGCAGGCGGCCCGCTCAGCATCTAACATATATGTACTCCAACAACAGGTACTCAAATGTTGTGAATATTTATGTGAAAATAAAACTTGACAGTTGGTATGAATTGATCATACCTATAAGCACTGATGTATACATTGAAATTTATTAGGTAAAAGAGATACAGGAAGATATAGAGAAGCTACGTGGGCAGAAAGTATGGAATTCTAAAAAGGTGTGTTTTTCACTGCCATCACACTTTTATTTATATGTGATGAAAGAATCATTTACTCATTTGCTGGTAATAGGTGATAAAATAACGAAGTAATTATTAGGTCTTTTTCCCTCTCAGTCCACAGCAATCAGCAGACTTGCAGCTGCCTATCGAGGGGCACTCAGGGCCCTCCAAGTTGTGACCCAGCAGCTTTCAGATTTATCTTATTGTAACTTGCCACCTCATCTTAAAGAGCTTGGACAGTTAATTCGCCAGCTGTCTTTATGTTCAGCCAAAGTTGAGGTGGTCCAAGGTTCACATATACCTGAATCTGCCCTTGACATTCTACAGAAGCTAGAGGTGAGGAGCCTTCAGAATGGGTATAATTTCAAATATATCTTGTTGTACTGTTTTGGGTCTATATTTATGGTTATGATTAGAAGTTGATTTTATTTTATTTTTTTACATTATTTCCCAATTTTTTGAGTACTACATTCTGAAACACTGTTATCAGTTTGTATTTTAGGATTTTGATTGTACAGTGACAGATGTGCAGCTCAGTTTGGTATAGTTAAGTTTAGTTTATGTATTTCATTTCTATGTGTAGCATATTCAGTTGTTATCACACTTGTTCTTTCAGACTTTAGATTCTGCCCTTAGTAAACAAGAGATGCTTCAAAAGGTGCAAGTCCAAGCATGTCCTCCACACAGGAGGGCTCCTCACTGTGGCACATCACCCACTAGGGCACCCAGGGATCCCACCACCGGGACTACTCAAAATGGTCGGAAACCTACAAATCCCAAAAGAGGCATCCATGGTGAGCACTTTTTTTCTTCATAGGTTAGCTTGTGATTAGTAATTCCAGGACTTCAGGAGCAAAAATTCTTAATATAATTTCAGATTCTAATAAGCTAATAAAAATGCTGAATTGTCCTTTAAAAGTTGTTACGTGCAGCTAGAGCTGTAATGATATCAAACGTTATCACGTTTGTCATTATTATTGTGGTATTATTGAAATGTGTTCAAAATGTACTAAATGCACTTATACACACTGAAGTTGTATTTTGAATAAAAACAAGTGAAATAACATGCGTAATGTACTTTCTGTTGGCAGAAGCATGAAAACATTAACAAGTACACATAAAAAATACAAATGTGCATTAAAGATGGCACCTTAGAATTTTCAGAGTGCTGTAATCAAACACAGTTTTAATGATAGTTAGAGTTGAAATGGTAAAACTAACCGTGGGGATTTTGCCACGGTTTATCATTATACCAGTAATGTTACCCCCATACGTGCAGCATAACTGATGCTGATGTCTCCAAAAACTTTACATATAATGAACAGTATATCTGCCTATTGATAAAATTCAGCTTGGTCTCCAGTGTATCTGGAAGTTTCTTAGGGGCTTTTGAGCAGTTGTGTTTGGGCTTCCCACTGTGCTTAAATAGCTGTATCCAAGCTGAAAATTGATAAGGAGTCATGAGAAAGTGATGGAAAAACAGGGACGAAAGTGTAGAGGTCTGGCCTCCCCTGCTGCTTCCCCTTGTGAGCAAATAACCCCTGCAGTTTTCAATTGGGCTACAAGGCATCCTGTAGAAGAGATGACATAAATATCTACATTTAGCTTTAGCTGCGGACCAGGTTTCCCTGGAAACAAATGTCCTTGTGGCATTACTTAAGTCCCTGTTCCATTTATCAAGCTGTCACTTGGGATCCACCTGACGAGGAAGAATGGAAACTAATTTGCTAACTGCTCCTCTCAGCTTTCAACTTCTTGATTATGTGTTTAACAAGGTTCTGTATAGTACAGTTTTAGTAAGCACAGGATAGTTATTAAATACATTATATTTATGTAGTGGGTGAATGAAAAATTAAATGGTGTTGTAACACATTTTGGCTTGCAGGAAAGAAAATGTCTTCACATAAACCCAGAGTTCCTTCTCACGCACACATGAGTAGAAGGGAGGTGCTGAGGGCTGGCATTGAGAGGCTCGCCCAGCAGAGGGAGCTAAGAGAGAAACATGATGGATTTCACATAAATGGCACCTGCAAGAAAGGAGTCTTACATACTGAAAAAAATAAGGCTGACATTTTAATGAAGGTTTGTACACAACAAAGTTAAATACTGAATTGAAATGTTGACCACTTTTTTAAGTCAGCTGTAGCAAAGGTGATGACCAACCTTTTAATCATATTAAATTAATATCTTTGTTTTTTTTAATAGCGTAATCAGATACAAAATGCGAGGTTCCATCAGCCTACAGTTTCATCTCAGCTCAGAATGAACCAGCTCCCTCAAAAAGAGCACTCTGTGCCCTGGATACCTACATCCCCTCACTCTCCTCCTCCACAGCGGTGAGCCTCTTATCTGTCTCAGTTATGATTAGATTTTTAAAAACTCTAGCCTATTAGTGCTCACTCAGCTTGCTCTAAATAATTCACTATTGTTGTATAACTAATGTTCTGCTCTACTGTCTGTTAATAATGTTTAAAACATGAACATGATTTTTTCTCAAGGTTACTCTATGAACCATTTGGAATCAGGGAGGATTAATTTGCACATGAAAACATTGTGAATCAATATGTGAAATTAAAAATAGAAATAAGGACAGCTGATGTAAGGCAGTGCAGGACAACTGTGTGAGTAATAAGTCCTGTACGTCAGGGAAATAGACTGTCAAAATAGTAATATTTATTCATAAACATAAGATATTATGTTAATTTTTATGGTTTGCTATTTTCTGTGTGTTTTTTTTGTGTGTAAATCTTAACAGATCCCCTCACCAGAGAACAAGACCGGAGCCTCGTTGTCTTTTTTCCCCTGTGAAGACCCCACAGACTCCTCAAAAGCACAAGGTTAATGATGAGTTGAGAGCAGAGCCAGTGTTAAGCTCACAAAAGAAGAAACAAGCACAGGATGAGGCATTAAGGTGAACCCCTCCGTGCATTATTTCATACATGATTTCATATTTTATAGTGTAATGTTTTCATTAGATGACTTGGTGACATTAAATTGTTGTTATTTTTACCCTTATGTGAGATTATCCTTGCAATAGGAAATGAATGGAGTGAGTCCAGGCAAAATGAACGTTAATGAGTCTGTGCAATCAATGAGTTATTTCTAACCTCTTTGTCAGACCCCACTTGCAGAAACCCACAGGCTATACTCTGATTCTAACTCAAAGTTAAATCTTTCCAATAAATGAATTGAGGTGCATGCTAGATTAAGGTCATTTCTCTTTGTGGCTGATTAATAGTTGGCCCGTATTAGTGCTCACAAGTACCTCAGTGATTGAGTGTCCCACATATGTTTCTATTTTAATCAAATTTTAATTACAGCAATTGTGGTGTCCAGTTAATCGGGTTCCTGATTTTTGAGAGGTGGATCATCAGTTATTTATGTGAAATGCTAATTGAGTATTTTTGCATAATTCTGTGATTACTTGTTTGCTGTAGAGAAGCCTGGTTGGAAAAGATGACTATACAGAGACTGAAACAGCTCAATCAGCTGAGTAAAGAAGAGGCCGAACGCATTCAGAGATTGAGGTATGGATGAAGCTGAAGATGAGGACGCAAACTCATCTGTTAGAAATATGTTTTAATCCAAAAAAAATAAAAAATTCAATTTAATTGTCCCTACTGGAATCATAATTGTAACAAAAAAAAACAAGCTACAACATGGCCCCCAAAACAATAACAACTTATTACCCACAAATTTCCTCCGAATGGGACTAATTGAACAAATGACAGCAGGAAACTTCTTCATGGGCAGCTCTTGATCAAGTGCAAGTACTGTTTAGTGTTTACAATCTATCATATAGTGCAATAACATTATCTGACCATTTAGGATCCATAAAAGAGGAAAATATTTCCATCAGGCAGCAAAAATAAATATCTAAACACATAAATCTCACTGCCAACCCAAGGCACTCATCCACAGTAATCTTCCATACACCTCATTGCACTCAGCCTTACAAATAAAATACCACTTACAAAGGGGATTAAAACACATACACAGTATCTAGCAAACAACTGAACAGAAAATGTATGTTGTATGTTTTTATATGAAACAATGGGTCATTTAACAATGTAAGGTATAATGAAGCACATAATGAGCACTAAATACTGCAGGATGTAGTAGGGTGTATCAAGTAATTTTTGTGTTTTATAGAGAATTAAAATATGTGTGTTAATTCACCATGTACAGGACGAAAGTTTTACCCAGACAACAAATTTGTTTAATGTCAGGGGTAGCAAGAGTGTTGTATAGGGGGGAAAAAAAATGCTCCCAGGTGTCTTAAAGTTTGAGCTCTCTGCCACAGAAGTTTTCTTGTGACAGCTTGCATTGTGGGTGTGTTTTGGGTTAAAGGACTGAAGTGCTCTCGCCAACTCAGTGGGCTGAGAGAGCTGAACAGAAGGCTATGGAGAGAATACAACCCCTTCTGGATGAGGCGCAGGTAGGGATAATGCCAGTTTTGTATCTTCTTTTATTTTATTTTCTATTTTGTAGCATTGGGAAAAGACCAAATTGAACTTAATATATATTATACATTTTCATATTAAATACCTGATCTTATTTTCTGAATTCCTACAGTAAGAGTAAGCAAGGTTTGCCTCTGATTGATGGGAACAAGAATGTTTTTGTATGTTTCCCACAGCAGATTGGTGAATCCAGAAACAGGATTATCCCCTCACTAAAGAATAGGCTGTGTGAGCAGGCTGCACAGAGGGTGAGTGATGATAATGCTGCCAATAATTTACCAAAAAAAAAAAAAAAGAGTAAACACTGATTCTGGTAACCTGGCTGTAATAACAGAACACGCACATGCCAATTGTTTAATTAAGTGTAATCTAACCTTGTAAATATGCATTAGTTATATCATGAATGCTGTTTTCCACAGGCTGCAGAGAGTGCTGAGCAGGTGAGTGAAGGCCTCCTGGAGGATCTGTTGGAGGACAGTGTACGGGTAGCGTGGGCAGCTGAGACAGACAGACAGTTGGAGGACATGGCCCAGTGTCAGCTGCAAGCGCCCACCCTGGAAAGTATGCTTCTTCGCATGGAGGAAATACAGGTGAGAGCCCTCCCCCACTAAAACACCCACTAGTAAAAGGTCACTATAGACTCAGCGGTTGTTTTTTATTTATAGTCTCTGTTGTGACAGCTTCATTTTAGTGTTACTTACTGGCCTGTTTTATGAAGCACATTCTGTTTGTCTTCTAGAGACAAGTGAGTAGTTTGTTAAGTACAGAAAGAGAAAAGTAGATTTGAAACCTTTTTATTGAATACATTATCACCTTCTACAGACAGTGACAAATATGACACAGTGAATAAATGTCAGTGTGTACTTGACATCCTTTAGTACCAAAGTGAAGACTGCACAGCACAGAGTTGCTATACACATACAAGTAAAAGTGTTTATTTACAGTTTTAATAAAGGATAATACACAGTGGTGCAGTGGATAGCACTGTCACCTCACAGCAAGAAGGTCCACGGCATCCATTCCAGGCAGGGACCTTTCTGTGTGGAGTTTGCATGTTCTCCCAGTGTTTGCGTGGGTTCTCTCTAGGTACTCCGGCTTCCTCCCACCATGCAGACACATACTGATAGGTTAACTGATCACCCTAAAAAAGTCCCCATAGGTGTGAAAGTGAGAATGCTTGGTTGTTCGTCTCTAGATGTTGGCCCTGTGATGACCTGGTGAGTCGTTTGAGGTGTACCCCCCCGCCCATAGGTAGCTGGGATAGGCTCCAGCACGCCCCTCAATCATAGTGAGAATAAACTGAGTGCAGAAGATAAACAAATAAATAAGGTCTAATACTGAACTCAGAAATCAATAGATCACTTAAAGGCCTTACTTAAGTGTGCATTATTCACTCTGAAACTCAAAACAGGTTTCCATTAAGCCATTCACTTGAAGGACAACAAAATGCACTTCAGAGACGTGAAAATGAAAACAGCATCTCCTATGATGGAAATGAAAATTAACATTTTAATTTATTTTTACTTATTAGTTTTCAGTCTAACTCAACACTACAGGGAAAATAAAAGGCCTACCTTAGGAATGGCTAAAAAGTGATGAACATTTAATGAATATTTTGCTGATGGCCTGTAAAAAAAACTATTACCTGAAATAGCCTTTACAGGAGAGCCCAACTTTAAACAGATGGATGGAAATCTCAATGGACATTTACAGAATGGAAAAGATAACAGCATTTGTTAATTAATCACAAGTTGGAGAAATTTGCTTCATACTGAGAAAAATGGGTCAAGTATGTCACACCCTATGGGCCTGATTTTATTTTCATAAATAAGTGATTGTGTCGTATGGAAATGATCATTCCTTACTTGTAGATAGTTTTTTTTTTTTTGGGGGGGGTCTTTTAAAAAAAAAAAAAAATTGTTATCTGACATAAAACTAAAATATTATCCTATTCATTTAGAGCCGATAACAGATGTATAATCTGTGCATATGATGTACCAAATGCGAGTGTCTGATACTGAATGTCAATAAAAAAAGAATTTAAAAAGGGCCAGTGAAAAATTACATCTTCCTCCTTTTTAACCGACATGACATTACACTGTTTTTTATTTCCATACACTTAAGGCTTTCATATCAAAAGCAAGAGTGATGACACATTCAGAATGACTCCTAGGTCTGGTAGATCATTTGTGAATGCCACGTACAGATATCTGTGGCATCCTATTATAATGTAACTGAGATAATGTATACCACGTATGTATGGTAAATGCATTACGTACCTCGCTGACAGAATATGTTACAAAGTACAGTTCATTTACAAGCATGTTCTCAGTAGTGAGATGTTTTTTTTTAAAGGAGACCCTCCTAATGCAAATGTGTTTTCTACAAGTGATTCATGGGATTTTTGGTGTGACTGACTGACATACATAACACATACATTAGTCATACAGTTCCATATCATCCACAAATATACTGAGTGTCATGTATCCACATACAGACATCCACTGCTTCTGTTAGATTCTAACACAATAGAATAGAATCACAGGAAACAGGTCTAATTCTAATTTTTCATTTAAGCCACTTTAGTGTTTTGAAGAGGAGGGCATGTCTGTATTGACCCTGATGTAATGATTGATTGATCCATGTTACCACCCTAATGATCATAAGGAATCATGTCAGTGCAGCAGAATGCCAAATTAGAAATAAAACGACCATCTGCAATCTCGGCAGAAAGTGCTGTGATCCTAATTTATTCTGAGAGTTACTGTTTATGTTTTTTTTTTTTTTTTTTGTGCTTTCGGAGTTTCCGCCATTTCTCAAAAGTAGTAGCAAACATTCCTAGTGATACATATTGTCATTTTTTAACTGCACATCACAGCAGTAAAAGTATCAAGAAAAATGAGCATTTTCTGCAAAGGAATAATCAGTGTTTTTTTGTTTGTTTGTTTTTGCTATGTCTGTTTGTAATAGCATGTTCCAAATACATTTTTACACCAGAAGAGAAAAGTTGAAGACAATGCAATTTTTTTTTCCCTTTCCTGTTTCTTCCTGTTTGTCTGAGCAGAGGGATCAGGAGGAAGTGAGGAGGCGATTTGCTTCTATTTCATACTCAGATGCTCTTTACTGGCATCAACCAGGAACAGCAGGTAAATGCACAAATTAATGTAATGCAAAACATCTGTTTCAAATAATTCTAAATAATTTTTGTGATGCCTCCTGTAGGTGGAGACAGTGCTTCAACTGTCCCACACACTCTCTATCACACCAGCTGATACTTCCACCTCAGCCCCTACACCCATACACTAATCCCTCACCCCCTGTCTATCTTCCTCTTTGTTCTTCCCAGGACCTCAGCGCAATACTCCAGGCTCGAAGCCAACCTCTCCTCAGCCAATTAGACTCACAAGGCCAGTCCTGAGGCCAGATCCTGCTGCTGATATTGTCCTGGAGAAACCTGTAGAGACTGGGTGGGTGACAATATCCTTTACCCTTTTCAACACTCAATCCATTTTTATTTCTCATCTTTTGCTAATAGCTTCTTTTACTAACCGTTTTATTCAGCAGAAGGAGATAGTTGTCAGGGACACCTAGGATATTAGCTGGAGGGCAGTATCAGATTTTGACCCAATTAAGTTACGTTCCAGTCTTTTGAACTGAAACTGTAGGTGTAATCTATCATTCGTTGTAACTCCAGTGCAATTCCTTTGATTCTATTAAATGGTTAATAGTTATATAACCTTTTAAAACATATGTGAAAACTGTAGATCTAATGACTTAGTGCAAAATCAAGAAAATCTAGCAAATTACGTGTAAAGACTTCCTGTGCTACCGTACTAACAACAGCATCATCATTATCATTATCATCAAGAGGTAATTTACTGTGGGCTTAATTAACCCTCTGGACTCAGTGAAAAGTAAAGTGGTTCATATTTTTTCAGTGACGCACGGTGGGTTTTTGTTTTTCTTCCACATGATGTGCTGTTGTCCTGCTCTAACATCAGGATGCCTTACTCATCATAAAACTCACTTGGTGGTTACCCTACCCAGGGCAAAGTCTATTCCTGACTCTGGCATCACACTCCATCGAAAGCCAACTACTGCTGTAAGGCTTTGGCTACAGCTGCTCCAGTGATTAAATTAATGAGAACTTGGAGAGAAGAAACTGAAGCGTGATAGGACTGCAGGTTGTTGACACAGGCAAACTATCATGATTTTGTTTCAAATTCAGTAACACCATTAGCAAATTAAAGTTAGTCAGTTTTTGGATGCCTTGGGTTCTGTTCCTACGATAGAGACTTTGCCCTGAGAGCCACTGTCTCTGTGGCTCATCATCAACTCTGTTTTATCCAACATCCATAAAGGAAAAGCATTCATTTTTAGCCAGCACAGTACAGACATTTGGAATGTATTATGACATTTTTGATGACAACTGTTTTTCACTGAGGTATACAACATTGCCTCTTTTTAATGTTGACAAACTCATTTGGGAACTGCCAACTCATTTGGGCTGAAACTCCCTAAATCCCTGTGGGATAAATATTATACCACCCTGCCTGCGTTCCTTTCCCTGTTAAGTTCAAATTGCAGCAGCTTTCTAAACTATATACCATTGGTTTTGTTGTTTTCATTTCACCACAGAATCACAGTGAACACTAATCTTTTTGTGATGACCTACATTAATTGCAATTATTTTGGCTGGCTACACTGGCTGCTGAATTTAATGGCCTTACTTGTTTTTGGCTTGGTTCAAACAACAACTGTTGGTTTGTGGTTATTATGGAGTCTGAGTCTGTTGCCTTAGACTCTCATTATGAGTCCATTATAGAATTTTCTTTTCATTAGATGCTTCTCAGCACTTGTAGTGCAGTGACATGGCAGTTAGACTTCAATGATGGCATGTTTGAAAAGCACCTGGATAAAAAAAATCATGTCTTACAGATTGCTTTCAATTTGGTATATTCTTCTCACATGAAGAATTGCCATCATTGAGTGTAATTAAATACTGGGCCCATTATTCCTGCTCTGAATGGAGATTCAACTTATCTGCTAGTTACTTGCCTGATGCTCGGTTGAAAATGAATTTAAACAGAGAAAATTTTTGTATTTGGCACAAAGTCAAACTCACATGTCAAAGTTCAGTTCACTTTAATTCATTCTTTGATTCATTCGTTGTATAATCTCAGTTGGAAACTTGACTCACTGTGTGGGCCAAAAGATAAAAAGGCAACACAAATACAAGACCAAACTACAGAAATTGCTGTTACATACACATATAACAGATCTGTAAAATGCTAAATTACCAAAACAAAAAAAGGCTTGGCTTAGAGAATGTCACAAAAAATTACTCTCACTGTGGTTTGTGAATACATGCAGAAAATCTCTTGACAGAATGCCGAGCAGATTTTTATTTTCCCATCGACACTCTGAATGTGCCCTTCAGTGGTCCAACTGGAAGCCTCGCTGTAACAGACGGACCACTGTCCCTATTCCACAGGGAAAGTAAGACACTTACAGACTGTGAGTGATTAAGTGTGAGACGGAAAAAGAAATGGATTTATTTAACTCGTAGTTTCGTAGAGGAGTCCCTCTGTTGTTGTGAGTTGTGTTGCAAGTAAAAATAACCCTAGTGACTCATTCTCCACGACACTTTGAGATGAAGTTAGATCAATTTTGAATGAGTAACCTCACGCTTTATCGCATTCATGGCACCAAAACAAAAACCCACTGGAGCATGTTTGCTGATAATAGCTCTTGTTGATTTATTTGTCAGGTGTATCCCTTCACTAGAAAAAGACAGTAGGCAATCTGTTATGTCGTGTCAAGACTCCTGGTGTTGTTTTTCATCTGCAGCGTCACATTAAGTTGACTGTTCAGCTCCTTTTACTTCTATGGTCTATGTAACAAAGCACTGGGATGAAAAAGAGTGTCCTCTGACCTCATTAAGGATTGTCATTTTCCAGATAAGATGCTGTGAATACTTTGATCTCGACAGTTATTGACACCTGCATTATGTTCAGTTTCAGGCACTAAATATACAGGACTAGCCACAGACACACACAAAGTAGACACTATATGATATATTTGTTTGATTTATCACAAAGACCATAAGTCCTGTCTTCAAGAATGAACTATATGGATACAATTCTGCTGTCAAATTGCGTGAACAGTATCTGCTGACTGAAGAGCTCTTGTCTCAGCGTATTTGAAAGAATATAAGCTCTTTTTTTATGTTGGGGTGCGATTGTGCTAATCCACATCAGCGCTCTTTATATTCAGTGTAGGAAATTTTAGAGTTTTATTTTCAGGGCATTTGGAAAGAAAGAATGTAATTTCCACAGCTGGTGAGTGTGAGCAGCTCATCATGGATGCTGATCAGTTGTTTGTAATCCACATTTTGCATCACATAGACAGATCAGGTGTTACTGTCAGCAGGAACACAAAGTGGTGTGTGGTGTTTTGCCACACATGTACTCATATTTGAGGAGAGTGAGGAACATATTGTGAGTCACAAAATTGAAAAGACATTCTTGTGAAGACATTCTGCCTATCGATTTTTGGATTTTTGATGACAGTATTTGATGACTGAGAGTGGTACTGGATGACTTTTTTTTTTTATGTTATGATTTTCCTATTTTTTTTGTTTATGAGTGGCTTGCTGAGTGTAATTTCCCAATAGCTCTCATATTTAACACGTAGAGGCTATTATACTTCACCAATTGCTGTTTTTGTGCTCGTGTGAGTGCTAATGAAAGAGCTCTTAGACAATGGAGTGAGAGATTTTATCTTTGAAAACATCAGCAGAGCAGGAGATAAGACTTATGTATCCATGGTGAGGAGCCCAGACACACACACTGATTGTTCCTCTCTTGGCTAATGCTGACTGACCCACTGCAGCTCCATCAGCAGGTCAAACAAATCAATGAAAAGATGAAAGCTCCACTCAGCAATATTCTGAACCTTTCATGTGTTTTTTTTTTCCCTACTCCCTCGCTCCCCTACTCCCCTGCCTATTTGGTTTTGCGCCTACACTTGTCCTTTGAGGCCAAGTATTTCAAACAAGCCAAAACCAGTGTTAAATACAGCTTCAAACCTCATATATTTTCGACCTAACACCATCTAGACTTTTTCCACTGCTTCCTTTTTGTTTGTCTGGGGCCTTTTGGAACTCTTAATGCAAAAGTCATTCTGCTCATCATATTTTGGGACATTGTAGCAGGCTAAATTGTACATGGGTGGATATGATTGTGATGTTCTCCACTGAAAAACATTAAGTTGATTTATCTATTTTTGTGTACAGTGTAGATGCTGTTCTGTCTTAACAAATAGGAAATGGATTTGTAGAGTGCTGCATTGTGCTTTAGACCACATTGAGCATGTGCTGCCCATTAGACACTAAATCGACCTGTTTTGGATGAGAAGCAGAGTAAACTCTGTTGGCACTTTTATATTTATAGCTGCCCCATGGTTTTGCAGCCCTCGCAATCAAAACAGAAACAAGTTCAGCTCAGGTTGGGGAGAACAATAAGGCAGTGCTTTGCTTTGGGAACTGCTGCAACACTAAATATAGCATCAAAAGTGGCGTCGCAAGAGCTGGGCTGATTTGTCCTAACACAGAGGATTATAAAACCAGACCAAGGCAATGTCCAGCTGAGCCCCCACTCACTCTGTTAGAGAGCCCGCCTGCACTCTGACACCTCTCCTAAATTCATCATCCGGAGCTTTATACTGAGCACAGAAAGGTGGTCATTCACAGTGTTGCACTTCATTCAGGTTGTCTCCCCAATAAATGGGTTTGTCTTCTCTCCACATCCACATCCTTCAGAAGACCCCTTCACAGTGAGAATGGAGAGGATCAGGGTAATGAAACGGTGTCACCTGTTTACCTCCTTACATCATCTTGTTTTTCAGTGTGCTCTCTGAGAACAGCCTCACAGAGTCTCCCGAGGACCAGCAGTTCAGAAGCAGCACCGTATTCCCAGTCCCAGCAGAGAGAAGTGGAGGTGCTATAATCTCTGTACCGAGCCACATGCTGAGCAGCATCAGGCAGAACAGACAGGCCTATGAGGCATACCTGCATGCGGTGGATCACAATGCCGTCGGCGGCCTCAACCCTTGGTTCATTGCAGACAGGTAAAGAATAGACACTTGTAAGATTATTAACTCTGCCACAGAGGTCCGTCTGTCTGCAGGATTATGCAAGCATCACTACACTACTATGGGTTTTCATGAAATTTTGAGAGAGGGAATGGAATAGGCCAAGGATGAAGCTATGAAATATTAGTGCAGATTTATTAAAAGGGATGGCATGTAGAATTGTAGCAAGTAACAATAAAAAAATAACCAGTGGCAGTAAAGGACAAATTTAGCACAAATACACTACATTTTTTTGGAAACACTGTTGACATATTTTCAGTTGGAAGCTTCATGGTTTTGCTCTAAACTGGACAGACTACTGTAACATTAGCTGTCTGATTGGGTGTCACTAGTGACACCCAATCACACTAGTCCTTTTTCCATCAACAAGATGATTCGCTTTATTGTGATGTGCATCAAGAAGTTAGTGCGATACATGTGATGGAAAACCAACCAAACGCATCTTATATCACTACAAAGTAATGCGATATAACTTTTAATTCGCTACAGAATCTGATGGAAAAAGGACTTAT
>JAPSES010000144.1:15369886-15380765 GCA_029822895.1 Maxillicosta whitleyi
CACCCCACCCCCCACCCAATCCCTGACCAACACATTGCCCTTGCTTAATTACATATAAGGTTAAGTCTGTCCTTTTATTTTTATTTATTTATTTATTTTTTTTCAAAAAAAAAGGAAAAAAAAAAAAGTCTGTCCTTTTAAGTGTCTTCTTTCCGACCCTACCTGAACTCTTTTGCAGAATAAATGCAAGACCCATGTGCTGCTGCTGGTTGTGCACGGTGGAAACATCTTAGACACAGCAGGTGGAGACCCGAGCACAAAGGCTGGTGATGTGGACACTCTGGCGTCAGTGCTGGAGAAGGTGACGAGGGTGCACTTCCAGGCTGCAGCTGAACATGTCATGATCAAACTTGTGCCATGTCCAGCTGTGTGTGCGGAAGCCTTCTCTCTGGTGTCAAAGTAAGTATCTCTGCCAAACATAGAAGTCTTGTTGACTTCATTTTGGCAGACATTTAAAGTGTCTCATACATGCCAAACATGATTTTAATCCTTTTTTTTTTTTACTGAGTTACACATAGACAGGTCACTTTAGGGGAAGACCGGTAGACAGAGCCAAACTGTTTCTGCAAAATGGGGGGATGGAAGAAATCAATATGTTAAATTGATTATTGTCTGAAAATCTGAATTATCACCATATATCACTTGATCACACGGATATAAAAATCAATTCAGCTTAAACTGAAACAACATATGTAGGCCATTATGTACATTAGCTTACATTAGCATGCAACTTCTTAGCTAGCATTACTGTTGTACTGTTGGAGTAGAAAAAGGTATACATTCATTCTGTAATATCTAAAATTGTGTCTATACTGTATCTCTGATATCTTTTCATTTGACCAAGTGCTTGAAACACTTTTCAAAATGGATTTAAACATTTTCTGTCATGTAACACGCAATGGTTAGCTTGGAAGGCATTCCATGCTAACATTAGCATATGCCCAGCCATTTCAAGCACTTCATTTTGATCATTATTTTCACTCTTCATTGTTTATGGTGGTTTACTTATATCTGAAATCCTGAAAATGCCTACATTTATTTAAATGAAACCCCAAGCTACTCTTAGCTTAAAAACAGGAAAATGGCTACCATGTGAATACAACAAAGAAAAGGACGTCCAAAATGAGGCCGCTGATAAAGTATCTTAAAGTGTAATAAGATGACCACTGGAGTTTCCTTCCATTAAAAAAAAAAAAAAAAAAAAAAAACCTAGCTATAGACTTGAACATAATACATCAAATTATTTTTCAGGAGCCACTCTCATCATTTGGACCATCTTTATCTGGTTCATCTTTACATCTAAGTTTGTTAATTAGATTTGTTGGCAGTATGACAGTTTGCTTGCCTGCCAAGTTAATTTTCTCCTAAACAGCTTCACTTTAGTTGTGGTTAGGTTACAAGACAGTTTCACCAGCCTTCTGTCCAAATATGGTCACTTTGCAGCCCCAAAAAGCCAACATGGTGACATCCAAATTGCGGGCTTGGTGGACCATATATCCCAGTAGGTTCGTGCGTGACATCACTGGACTGTAGCCAAAGTAGCGCGATATCCCTATCCCCGCCGGGCGTTTAGGAGTATGCTTATACTAATTCTTGAAGAGCGCAGTTTACAAGTACGAGTTCCCGTCCGGCGGCATTTAGGAGTATGCTTATACTAATTCTTGAAGAGCACAGTTTACGAGTACGAGCACGAGTACGAGTACGAGCACGAGTACAAGTACGAGCACGAGTTCTCGTGCTACAGTCCAGTGGCGTCACGCACGAACCTACTGGGATATATGGTCCACCTTGCGGGCTTTGGCTTCAAAATGACAGGCCAGAAACGGGTGTGAAGTGATGTCATCATGTAGTGCCGTGTATGTGGGTTAGAAGTTGGACAGCTTTGAAAGCTTTTTAATGTTGACTGTCATTTGAAAAGCATTTTGTCCATCTATTGTGGTGACCATAATTGAACACTAATTGGATGCCTGCACACCTGTGGGAGCTTAATTAGATACCAGGTGGGAGCAATTAAGCATCCCTTTAAAAGGCAATGCACTACTTTGTTTGTTACGTGACCTGAGGAAGGCCTAAGGCCAAAACGTTGTCACATTAAAAAAAAACCTCTTCACTGACAACTCGGGAGTGTGTGGCACTTTTTTCCTCTCAGGCCAGAAACGGGTGACATCAGTTCCTCCTTTCACTATGTGGAATATTATCTAATGTGTCTAATGCTCACCAGAGTTTTACATACAGTTTAACTGTTGGATTGTAAAATAATATATTTATATAAAGTATCTATTTATGCTTCGGTGTCAAATGGGGTGGTAATATGAAAAATCTATGTAAAGGTGTGGAAATATGAATCTGAAAGTGTAGGATTTTGAGATGAAAATGTGCAGGAACATTGATCTACATGCACAAATGGTAAACCTGTTCCAGTCAATAGTCAGGGTTTTGCCCTCTGTATGAAAAGAAATCTCTGTTGCTGCTTCCCTGTCGCTTTAATGTGGCACAAAAAAAGAATTCTGTGCCCTTTCAACTAACATTTTCAGCTGGCTATACTACACACTGCTCAGTGTTAAAGTTACACATCAGTGGAATAAAACTTTGTGTTTGGCTCGGAGAAAAGACCTTTTCATCACCGACCTGGTTCGGTTAGGACACTTCAGCTGTGTGACAATTAAACCTCTTATATAATCTGAATAGAAATAATGATACTTTTAGAACAACTTGTCATTGTAATATGCACAAGTTAGTTTAATCAATTATAACGAAATTATAGATCATAAAAAAAAAGGACGATAAGATGATGCTTCAACTCACTGTGCAACAACAGAGTAATAGTAAAATGTGTCTGGTTAGGATGACTGAACTTTACATTTTCCATTAGTGAACTGATAAATGAGCTAGCGATTTCATTATTAAACTCTTTATGCCCCTCGGCCATTGCACGCATACCTTTAGTGTTCCACCTGAGCTAACACAATGCTCCATTAAGTATTTAATTATTTGGTAATGGTTTGTCTGATTGGATAACACTTTGTGAGGCTTCTTATTTGCAGATTTCACAATGTGTTCCAAGTAGTTATGTGACTTATGGCAGTTTCACTAGACCTGGTATTTACATACACCAATACTAAACCTGTTTGTTACTGCTAATAACCATTCCCAGCATCTGTCCTGTTGCTATTTTTTATTCAACACTCAATAGACAGTTGTAATTAGTATAAAGCCACAAGTTCATTATCCTGTCATCTGAAGTACCTGGTCATTTGGAATGCATTCCTGCAGGAATTATCATAAAAGCAAAAATGTGTGATTGGCAAAGGTGCTGAAGGTTAATTGCAAAGATATACTGACCAAAGCCCCAAACAGGCAATTCATTGTTAATTAGTATGCGTATGACATTGTTCATTCCCCGCATGTACTTAATTGCATGAAATATTTAATACGTGACCTTCTTAATTGCTGTTGTTCTTAAATGTTATTTCTACCCTTAAGTCAGACAGTTTGCTCCTCAGTGGACAGAGGATCAAAACAATGCTTAAATTATATTATATGGCGTAAAGTAATCAGCTAATATCACTTTGAATTCAGGTCTAGGTGGGAGCTAATTATTTCTGAACTGCACTCAATGATGAGTCTCCTCGTATGATAAATTATACAGTTTTATAGTCATTAAAATTCTGAAGACCCATTCCTTGCAAGCGTTTTTGTAAAGTAATAAAGCGCTGCCTGGATGATGTTTTGGAGAAAGAGGCGGTAGAACATATGTATGTTCTCGTGTGCGGTGAGGGGTTTTTTTTTTTTTGGTCTCAAGTGCCGTCAGTGCAGAGAGCAGCTTAAGCGTAACTAATGATTTCATTGCACATTTAATGTCACACGTCCCACTGGTCACCAGTTTGATCTTTGACAGCATCACTTAGTTCTCCCTGATCTTTAATTATTTGTTGAGGATGTCACTAATAACCATGGCTGAGAAAATGTGTTTGGCAGTCAAGTCGATGCCTCTGTCTGTGTTCGTGATTGATGTTGGAGGGAGAGAGGTACTGACTAAAAGCGTGATGAGTGTAAAGACATTTGAGTGCTGTAGCTTCGCAGCAGCTTGACATCTGCTTAGCTTTCCCAACTTCCAGGGATAAAATATTAAACACAATAATATCCCACGGGACTGAAGCACTGCTGAGTTATTAACACAGTACAGCCTGCATAAATGGATCTCTATGCATACACACACATAAAAAACAAACTGTTTCAAGTCAGGCTTGCATGAAATTTGACCCTGAAGTAACCCTGTGTTGTGTTTAATAACTTAAAGATAGTATGAAAGTAAAATTGAATTTATTCTGTATAATTGTAAATATTTAATCTTTCATTGTCATGTTAGAAACCCATGATTCACTCTCATCGTAGAATAAATAATAGTAATTGTCCTAGCTTCTATTCAAAATACAACACAGTCTGTTTAAATGTTTTAGTGCAGATTTCCACATAAGATCTGACTTTAAAAAAAAAAAAAAAAACATCACTGTGTGAACAACCAAATTCTTAAAGGGAAAATTCTTTAGGTACTGCTTTATTTTTTCAACATCACTACCCAGATTGTTTGTCACTGTCATTCAAGGACTGACATTTTGATCTTTCATTTTGCTTTTCACTTTTTCATTTACTACCCTGTTGAAGTGTAACACAAACAAATACATCAGTCTCAGTGAAGCTTGATACAAGTATACATCTAAAACTTTGAAATTTTTCTCTGTATCTGTTGTATCTTCTTTCCTTGCATATGTTAACATTGATCCATTTCCACCAATTACATGAATAGATGAGTTAATGCATTCTTCAGGACGCTCTGTTTAGGTGTGTGCCTGTTTTCATGCAGCTGTGACACTACCACTGATAATGTCATTACATTAAAACTGATGAAATGTGTTACTTTCTTAAACGTTTTAGCATAGTGTATATAAATTGTAATACTGGAAGATAATAGGGTTTTGGTTGTGTATAGTTTCCTTATCTTAACATAGCTGTCATATTTCTCCACCTGTTTGTTTTATTTTTTATACAAAATTGTTGCTAGTTGATGTATTATTCTTGACTGAGCAGATCATTTTAAATACTGACAGCATTGTGCGAAAGTCTGAGGCCACCTTTAGTTTTGTTGTTTTTTCAGGGTTGAAATTAGCATGCTTATATATTTATCTTTATCTATTTATTTATTCTGTCTATGCTTCAGATACAAGAAGAAAAAAAAAAAAATAGGAAATATGTGCACATCCTTAAAAGGCACACAAAAAACTGAACTGAATGGGTTCTAAATGATAAAATTACTACTTACTGTGACCCCTGACCCCATGACAAGAAGCAGCACAAACGGTTAGAAACATGTGTTAAATGAAACGTAATATAAAACATCAGAAAATTAATGCAATAAATCTCATATTGTCTTAAAAATTGGATTAAATATATGTTAAGTACAAAAGGGGCTCACATGAAATACTATCACTTTGGTTTATATACTTAGCGCCATTAGAATACTGGGGTCAGAAAAATATGTATATTTAGAGATATATTAAATGAATTAGTTTGGGTTTACCTTCATATTAAAGAGAGAAGCATTGGTCTTTAGAGGATGAACTGTGGACAAATCAACTTAAGACATTTATTCAGTCACTAAATACAGGGACACAAAAACTCAAAGTGTCATCATTCAATATCGGGTGTGTCCACCTCCGGTTGTGCAGTGCAGCAATGATGCATGAACTGACAAGTCTCATGATCCTGTCCGGAGGGATCCCAGCGTGTCCCATGTTCTCTGGCACTCAAACAACTGATTGTACTGCGATGACAGCGCAGGTGGCATGTGGCTTCACCACGGCTCAGACCTGCTCATAAAATGCCAATGACACATTCTCTCTTGTATTGTAAGTTGTGGCATTCTGATCTGGTAAAAATATTTCAGTGTTTTCTTTGCTGCCTTTATATAGACTATTGACCACCCCAACAGATACCAGTCAAGTGTGACACTGTACAAGAGATTTAAGTCAATGTCTGACATTAAGGGATTAGTCCAAATGCTAACGTTGCACATGTTGGTAATGAAAAAAGTAGGGTTGTTAGCTGTGTTGATCATTTCGTGACCGTCTGGACCGTGCTTTATTAATGTTAAGTATAGAAGCTGCTTGTCCTTGAAGCATTTATTTCACATATTCAGATTAGACTAATGCAAAGACTGAGAAATACATGATTGCAGTCAAAAACTATACTAACCAACAAACCTAATGTTGGCCTCGACCTTGGCACAGAACTGTACATTTTGGTGCATTTAAAAAAATTTGGAATGAACAAAATGTGCATTAAAACCTATTGTGCCTTTATGAGAGGTGGATTTTTGGTCCTCACACATGTTTTGCATCCCACATGAGGTCATATTTTTATACTATAGAAGGCTTTGCCCAACCTCTACTGCAAAATATTTGTTTTTACTTTATAAAATTAATGTGCTCATAGGCATCCTGCTGTAAATTCCTGATGACAACAAGAAGTGAATGTGTTTTAGCTCTGAAGTGAGATTAGACGGATCCTGCTTAGACCAGATACCTTCAGGTCTTTAACATACTTTCACAATATGCAGTTAGTAGGCGTTTCTGTATGCCCACACAGCAACACACAGCAGCATTTATTCAACCACACTTTTGCCAGTTAACAGTGTTTGTGCTAATGACAGTGTTGGACTTGTGGGTGTGTGAAGTCTCGTTTATTTGTGTGCCAACATAAACACCAGAGGACTAGGCAGCCATGTGGGAAGGAATCACTGCTATGTGGGTAATTTACTCCCATTCTGGGTAACAGCTTGGCTGAAAATTGCACCATGGATTGGAGGTGGCAAAGCTTCTTAACGCCTTAAAGAAAAACTTTCACATAAACAAACCACTTTGGAATCGGCACTTTATAATTCCTTGTATGCTGTAATTCCTCCCCATGGGGAATTCGCATGTTTTTCAGCTTATGTTGTCCTTGTTGCCATGTGTGTTAAAGCCGGTTAAACTCTGAGGGGTTCTTAGTGCTCATTAATGTCACTGCCTCTTAATAGGTGATGCTGGCTCAGATCTTGTTGTCAAGACAACAAGCATATGCATTATAATATATCAGCCTTAAAGGCATAGTACGAGATGTTTTTGAGAAGCATTTTTTATCATATTTCTTGATAAGCTCCTCACATCCATATTACCAGTAGTACAATAGAAAGTTTAACTCAAAAACCAAATATTTTACTCCAGTCTACAGTGTAAAATTAAGGACAATTGCCAGCCAATCCTATCGGGGTTACCACCTCAAAATGATTGGCTACTGACACGTCAATCAGACTCAAGACCGCAAAACCCACACCCACCACTATGTGTGTGTGTGTGTGTGTGTGTTTTTAGTTTTTAAAGAAGACGCCATGGGTGGAAGATAGCTTTTTAGTGAATCCAGGGGTTCTTCCTCTTCGACACAACATGTTTTTTCTTATATGAAAAAAGGCACAACACCAACTGAAAGTGCCGACCGAAAATCAAATGATCTTGCCTATATTCACAATATAGTTATTATAGTCATTTCGAATGTCCAAGGCACACCTAATGAGCTCTCCTCCCGTGTTAACTGCTAACTGTAGAACTAGTTGAAACACTCAAAATGACAAATGCTCTGGAGCATGCACGTTCATGTACTTTGCAGGTGGGGGTGAGGGGAGTGGAGACACGGGGGAGGGGGGTAGAGATGCAGAGAGCTGGGAAAACAAGGCGAGGGCAGGCGTGTTTCTTTTCAAAATATAGCTTGCTAACGGTTGTTTCAAAAAAACCTCATACCCTACCTCTAATGTGTATTATAGCACAATCTGAATATGTGCTGTGGCACGGCCAATTAGCAATGAAAAGGTTTCCAAATTGATTTTCTTTCACGTCCAATACACACGGTTGAACATGCAAGATTATCAAGAAAAGGTGCACTTTTTTTTCTGAGCAGCAGGACAGGTGCAAATAAATGCCTGTGTCTGACTGACTTTAGATTTTTCCTTTTGACATCTCATGGAAATTGGCAAGAGGGTGGTAGGGCAGCATAATAGAGTCGATCTCTAGGTTATGCAGCATGAGATGAGGCTGATTTCAGGTTTAATCAGCTTACTCTTCCTTATCTTCTTCCTTCTACTTTTAATGGATCTTTTCATCACCACATTACCTTGAAGCCTTCAGGAAATTTCTTTACTTGCTCTCTCTATAGCATGTGATCCTATAGTAAGATGCTAATAAGTGTTACTGAATTCTTTGACTGTGTTTCTTGAAGAATTAACATGGTAATGACAAGATGGAGGGATGAACTATATAGTGTCTCTGAAGTCAAATACACACAAAGGAGTAAATGAGGCTTTTTCACTTGTGTGAGTCTTAAAGCTTAAATGGCACCTCAGTGTGAACATAGTGTAGTCTCAGTTAATCTATCTTGCATTTAACTAATGAGAGAATCGAGCTGTGAACTGGGCAAATGTGCCTGGTTGTGAGCAAATGACTCATATTTTGAAATAACAGGGGTAGACTCATCATAGTAATGCGAAGCACGCTCTGCAATTCAGGGCTCTGCGGATGTGCTTTTTTTGAAGACCAGAAGTATCACGCCTCCCTAGTAACCCATTTGAATTAAGTGCTATCTCTGTGCTGACAGACATTATGTCAAGTCTGTTTCTGCTGTAGCCTGTTATATAATGTTATGGAGAACATGTCCCTAAGAATCTGTTATAGAAACCATCCTCAAAAACAAATACACACGATGCCATACTCTCAAAACTATATGGCTGATATCACACCTAAACTGTTTTGATCAGCAACATTTTACAAGAAATGCTTAAGATTAATTATAGCCATTAAATGCAGATTAGATTTGGATGGTTTTGTGGAGAAGCGACTCCAAAGCACATGTTTGAACACACAAAGATGTTAATCATTATATCCCATTAATTAGATCCATTGATTCTAAACAGTGAAAAAAATAAAATAAAACTACATCCCTCCAGGACGTTTTCACACTGTCTCAGCAAATAAACCAGGGTTGTTTTGTACGATTAAACAAGTAATTTAACTGCCCTCTTTTGAATGTAAAACAGTAGCTCCTCTTTGTTATTAATACCAACAAGTGTTTGCATAATCAAGTAATTATGCAGTGCAGTAATGAGTGTCTCACCTGGCATTTGTCGAGCAGAGCAGCAGGTGTTGAACTTCTGTTCTTGTCCTGTGACTTGCAAACCTTTCTCAGAGGCAGAGGTATGTGTATGGAATATGAAGTGTTTCTTTTTCATTTGCATTCTGAGTGAGTAAGTGTGTTTTGGAGAGTATGTGCAGCAGTTGTTAGCGAGACTCTTAACACAATTACAACCAGGTGACTCCAAGTGTCACATCATTATACTCTGTGGTACTTAGCAGGGATGCATGGATTTTAGCTGGAAAACGTAATAAAGAACAATCTGTAAATCAATAAATCATTGTCTTTTAGAATACAAGACAAGTTTTTGGTCCTCGTTGAATATTCAGTTTCGAACGTGTCGTGCTATACAGGAATATTCTTGAACTGAATAATTGAGGCTGAAGCATCTATAGAAGCTGGGAAAGGAAATAACTTTGTGCTGTGTCATTTCAGTGACAAAGAAAATACTGCACAGCTTCCTACTTTCCCTTTATTTTCTTTACAAATATGCATAGAAGAAGCTCAAAGACCAAAACCCATCTGAGGAAGGTACCCTTGAGAGCAATACAAAGGCACACTTGGCAAACTATGTCTCAAGAGGCTCTGTATACACTCTTCGACTGACAGAAAAACATCAGCCACATCCTGCGGGTGTCACGGTTCCTGCTCAATAATCACAACTAGGCAGGCACGGGAGAGTCGTGAAGAATGACGGTGGCATGTTGACATATAGCTAATACACATTAAAGCACAATTCTCATTGTAAAAACATTATCATTCATATACGAAACATGTCGTATTGCATGTCCTTTGCTGTTGTTTTGTTGGTAAAATCATTTGGATTTTGCAGTTCCCCTGTGAAGTGGCACATCTCAGTAATTATTTATAATGAGATTATGGCCGTACAATAAAAGGAGGAATCATTTAAACAGTACTACTCCAATGCAATTTATAAGAGAGATTAGTTTTCTAACTGAAATACACACAATTAAAAACATATACAGCGTTTTCATAAGTTGTGCGCTTGCTTTAAACATTCATTTCTAAAGCCTTTGAAATGCTCTTTTTACTTGTGAACAAAGTTAGAAGTTATTATTGTTGAGACTTTGATGTTTGTTAATTCTCATTTAATCACTGTTTCCCACTGAAGACTAATACTGAAAGAGGGAATGTGTTTACTCGATACGTTACCACACATTAATTTATTAATATGTAGCTGAAAGATTTAAACTTACTTCCTAATTTTAATAATACTGGTAAATGTGAGCTGCTCTCTCTGTTTCTCAAACACTGATTTAAAAGAATGGCACTGGTGAGCATTTCTTCATACTATGTACACAAGAAATTCAGGGATTTTTCTGACTGAGGTTAAGTGTTATTTACTTTATTCTCACAGCTTCAAGAGGTGAATCTGCAGACTTTGTTTTGTGACACCCCTGTGACACATGGCAGGTTTTGTTGCTATTGCTTCTTTTGCACCTGTTATTCCCAATTGACACTGTTGGTGTTTTTTGTGTGAACTCACCTCTATCCATTTGGGGCTGGAAGAACCCCAAGTGCAACTGTGGTGTCGTGTGGTGTTTTTACTTGGCAGATCAAGGAAGAAATTAAAGTGACACATAAGGTAGTAAATTCAAAATGAAACCTGTCTCGGTAAAGTGCTTATAAACCACAGCCGCGG
>JAPSES010000144.1:15403260-15425310 GCA_029822895.1 Maxillicosta whitleyi
AATATTGTTAAAATTACACTTATTTTTTCAGTTTGTCCGTATTATTCACATTGTTTTAAAGCATAGTTTGTAGATGTAAAAATGTTCACAATATAATTTAACTTTTTTCACTGTAAAACAAAAAGAAGCGTTTGGAGTTGATATTTTTTTGCAGAACATCTGTTATTATTTTACTGGTTCGGCTTCAGATCAAATTTGGCTGAATGTGGCCCCTGAATTAAAATGAGTTTGACACCCCTGCTTTACATGGACCTACTGTAGGTGTGTGATTTCATTACTTGGCCAATCATGCTTCAGCAGGATCCACATTTGTTATGTATGTGGGAATGTGTCTTTTCTACATAAAACATGACACATATTTTATGTGGGTATTTGCTATCACTCTGGTGCAGCTGGGTATGTGAATGAACTCTCTGGGTGACAGCAGATGAAGCTGCATATCATTTTGGATGTTGCCACAGTACTGACTAGTTAACCTTCACTGAGCTAAATGTTAATGTTTGACTGCTGCTGCTAAAATCCTCATATACTTTAATGAAAACGTCTCCTTGAATTGATGGATACAGGTTGCACTGGGTTTTTTTCCTTGTCAAAGGAAACCTTCACATTCATTAATTACAAAATAAGTTTATACATAATCATGACCTCACACTGTGTGTTCATATATCATCAGCTAACAACAGAAAAAGAAGAACAAAGGTAGATTACTTAGTATGCTTCCTACAGTGACAGCCACTGGCCTTATAATCATTCACTCAGTGAATATGATGAAATGAAATATTCAAACTCCACTGTAATTACATTTTAAATTAAATTGTGAATGTCATGTATGAGCACCGTGGCATTTTATAGTTAAAATATAATGATAGCTGAAGCTCATTAACTGTCTGACATATCTGGAAAACACATTCCTCAAAACTATGCTCACTAGAATTAATTAGTTACCTTTTTACTGTAGAAATGTCTTACCCAACAGTGGTGAATTCTGTGACAAGCACAACTGAATAAGAGACAGTTACTTCAACGGCATGACCGGCATTCATTTGTGACTTGCAGACATGGAGGGGTCCAGTGACAGGCTGTTTTGCTGCAGGTGGGTGCGCCACAGGGTTCCGCCGGCCTACTTGGATGAGCTGTACCATGTCCTGAGAATGACAGGGCCACTGGTAAGGAGTGGAAGTGTTTACACATTATGCTCACGATCTAATTCATTAATGTTGATTCATGTAATAAAGGGCTGTGGGTTTGGCTTCAAGGGGTGTTAGAAATGCTATCAAATCTGGGTTTTGAAGCATCACTCAATGCAACTAAAGCTCTGTTGGCCAGATTTAAAACTGTAGCTGAACAGTGTTTGCAATCTGTCTGAGTGATTGTGATGAAGCTGGTATTTCACTTGCAAGGAAAGCCCATGTTAATTCAATAAACCCTGTACTTACTTTTTACATTTATTTATTTATTTATTTTTTGCCAATATGCTTTTGTAAGATGGTTGCTATATAATCTGCCTCATAATAATATTTGTCATTCTAGCTTCTCTCTCGAATCCTCAATTACCTGCTTCCATTTGTCATTACAATGTTCTGTGGCCGTCTGGGAAATGAAGTGATGGCTGGTTACGGATTAGCTTCTGGTGTAAGTAGTCATTTGTTTTCTCCACAGGGCCGTGGATGGTAACATTAAAAAATGAAAGGTGCAGACAAAATTTCAAGTAGCACTAGTCTAGGGAAAATAAAATGAAATGTTACTTGAATAAATTCCCTTTCCCTTGGTAGCTTTTATAATTCTCTCACAATCTGTCATCTACTGTTATGAATGTTTAAAGAATTACTTATATGAGACTCCTCAACTATATATCAGGCTGATTTGGTTTGTTTCAACTTTATTGCAGACCATAAATATAACCACTGCAGCAACAGGATGTGGTCTGGGACTGGCATGTGATACTCTGGTGTCTCAGGTCTGGAAAACACTCAATCTGATGATACAACACATTGACCCCCAGTGACACCGGACTATTTATTACTGTGCTGCTATCTAAAAGAATGATCTTTGTGTGTGTGCTGTTGTGAAGACATTTGGAGGTAAAAACCTGCAGCGGGTTGGAGTGATCATTCAGCGGGGTATCATCATCCTGCTGTTGTTCTGCCTGCCGTGCTGGGGTCTGCTCATTAATGCAGAGGTCATCCTGTTATACATGAACCAGGACCCTAAGGTGGCCAGGTACCAAACCAAACCTGCATGATATAATCACAGCTCCACGTTTTAAATCATTTACACAATAAAAGCTTGTGACATCTCATCTGTTTTTGCATTAACCCTTTGATACTTCAATTATGAGAACCTGAGTTAAACATTTTTTTCCTGATTGTTTTCATACCTGTTTAGGCGTGAAAAAAAAAAAACAATGTGATTGACATTTTTTTTATGTACCTATTTAAAAATGTCCTCTCAGCTGGACACCAGCTGTGTTTAATTTTGGGAGAAAAACAACATGTATTTAAAACACAATATCAGAAAGTGGTCTATTGTATGAAAACTGTGAAATAATTCTTTTTAATGCAGCTAATCTGATGTTTTCTCACATTTTAGCATACTCTAATACTATGTATTACTCATTTCATGGAGCTAATATATATATATTTTTTTTATTGTAGTTTGAGAAAACTGTTAATTGCAATCTAATAACAAATAGCAATTGATTTACTCTCAAACATATTACTGCAGATCAGGTTTGTATGTAGCAAGTGTGTATGAGATGATGCATAATTGTCCACTTTCTTGTCTGATATGCAACTAAAACAACAAAACCCATGAATGTACAAGAAAATAGCAGTAGGATATCTGTCCACTGTAGTGACCGCTATGCATGAAAGGGTTAATAACCTAATGACATATACTAAGACTGTAATGTCATTTTTTTTAAAGTAATGTTTCAGTTACTGTAATACATTGTTTTCCATATAATCAGTGGTGGAAAAAAAAAAAAAACAGCTCCATAAAGTAAAAGTCCTGTCATATTAGTTCTACCTGTTAACTTAACACAGGTGATTCCTGGATGAGGAGCCGTGCTCATAAAATTGGGCTGGTTCAGTAAATGGTTGTTACAAATACATAGCAGGACTTTTACTTTGGAGCTGGGATTCTCTACCTTTGCATATAATTCACGGCATGTACTGTTGCACTGTTTTCAATGTTGAATGGCAGCCCAGTCTAAGGCATACACTACTTGAACCTGAATACAGCCTCTTGGTTTCAGAATAGCCCAGTTGTATATCACAGCATTTCTTCCTGCAGTTCCAGTAAGTGATGACTTTTCTCTAACCTTTTGGTGCAAATGCATAGAACTTATTTTTTTCTCACACATGAATATTAAGGTTTTTTTTCGATCTATTTTGGTATTTCAGGCAATGTTTCTCCATCAGCTGCAGGTGTCATATCTGCAGAACCAGGTGCACTACTTCCTTCTATACATATGTATTTTTCTGTTTTATGAGATCAGAATGTGTTGGCTTAAGTATGCAATCAGATATGAACAGTATAAGTGCAGTTTTTGTTATGTTTGTATTTTTGTAGGGTATAATACTGCCACAAATGTATACTGCTGCCATGGCAAACATAGCAAATGCGGTGACAAATTACATCTTTCTTTACTTGTTGGATCTGGGGGTTAGGTTGGTTTATTCATATACAGAATATCAATTGTGTATTAAATAACTGTGCACAAAATACACATATATTAATGCATCTGTGTGACTTACTTACAGTGGATCTGCAGCAGCGAACACCCTGAGTCAAATTTACATTTGTGTTTTTCTGTTTGCTTATATTTGGTGGAAGAAGCTCCATGTCACAACATGGGATGGTAAGGGATTTGATATGCACACATCACCATATGCATGATCATGCCCCATGTTTTTCAGACTACATAAATAAGTGTCTTTCTCCCCCTGCAGGCTGGTCTGTAGAATCACTACAGGAGTGGGGCTCATATATGAAACTAGCCATTCCCAGTACTTTAATGACATGTTTTGAGTGGTGGATTTATGAGTTTGGAAGTTTCTTTGCAGGTGATATGATATATCTACACTTCACACAGTGACCACTAAGAACATACGCTAGCTATTAAAACCTGTATCTCTTAGTGACAACAACAACAATAATAATAAATAATTAGATTCCTTTTGTTGTCATTGCAAATAATATAATAAAATTTCAAGCCCCAAGGTAAAAACGGGACCCATAAAAATGTATAAGAACTTAAGAATAAATTATTCCATTCATACAACACACACACACTACACACATGCATGCAAAACAAACAGTAATAAACAATAATAATATAACCTCCTATTTCTACTTTCACTTCTGATATTCAGGAATGCTGAGTGAAAATGAGCTGGCAGCCCAACATGCTGTGATAATGGTGGCATTTATAACCTACATGGTACTGGCTCTGACATGTCTTTCCTAAAAGACAGTATTTACTTTTGTTACACATTCTACATTTTAAATGAATCCATAAATCCCTAGTTCCCTCTTGGTGTTCAAGCTGCAGCATGTGCTCGTGTGGGCAACGCTCTCGGTGCAGGAGACACTGAGAGGGCGATCCTCAGCAGCAAAGTCTCCCTCACACTTGCAGGTCAGCTGGAAAAACGTTCAACTATAACATGTTTTGGTTTGTTTTTTGACCACATTTTGCACCATTTCAGTACAGTCTGAACATTTCATATAAACTCTCTTGCAGGTACCTTTGCCGTAGTTGAGGGCGTTGTTCTCGGTTCGTCTAAAACAGTGATTGGCTACATTTTTACATCTGATGAGTGAGTTTCTACAGCTGCATGTTTCAATCACTGATAAACTATGTTGGAGTATTTTTTGCATCACGCAAACAATATTTGATTTCAGGAATATAGTAGATCTGGTCTCTCACTTGATGAATGCGTACTGTTTCCTCCAGTTCTTTGATGGCCTTGTGGTGAGTTTTACAGTTTTTCTCTGTGTATATTGGCTTTATGCTTTTCAAAGGTTACCATATGGCACCCAGTACAGGAATAGCACATAACAATAAACAATTATCTTTCTGTCTCCCAGTGTGTATGCACAGGCATCTTCTTGGGCACAGGCAAACAGAAGATACCAGCTGTGGCTAATCTGATTGGATACTATGGCATAGGACTCTCTTTAAGTGTCACTTTAACATTTGTGGCAAAACTAAGAATTTTAGGTAACTTAATGACCACTTTTGTTGATTTAAATGACTTTCAGTTCAAGAATAGTGGCTACATAGGTGCAGCAGGTTATTGCTTCTAGGTAAGTGCTTCTAGCTGCGCCCTTGACAGATTAATCAGTCTTTTCTCCACAGGTTTTTGGCTGGGACTGCTCATTTGTGTCATTCTGCAGTCCACCTTCTACATCATTGTCATCTTCAGGCTCAATTGGAAAAGAATGACTGAGGAGGTGAACCATCGGCTAATCTAACTATTTATGTCAAGCGGGGTGTCACCTGTTTATTGACAACATTTGTTTGATATTTTACGATATTTTCAGACAGATTTCAACAGGTACATGCAAGAATAATGAATTAACGGTTGTGTTTTGTACTTGTAATTCTACAGGCAGTGAAACGAGCCCAGAAGACACACATGACATTATTAAATGCATCTTCTCTGCATTATACATCTGGACATACAGTAGGTAACAGTAGTGGAGCAGGCTGGGAAATTTGCCATAGTGTCATTAATGGGGGTTCCTAGTTCAGAGAGAGACTGATTGATCTGGAATATGACTTGTACAAAAACACTTACAAGAATAAAATAATTAACTGTGATTATTCTCTTACAGTCAGTAGATGGCTATGTGTCTATGAGTACATCATGGCCTGATGAGAACACGGAGACACAGGGTGCTCATGTGGTCCAGCTGGTGAAAGCTGGTCGTCTCTCCACTGCTCAGCTGATCCTCAGACGAGGCCTCACTGTACTTGGCGCTGTTGGCCTTCTTGCTCTGGGTGTTGGTGTGCACTTCCTTGTGCCCTTGCCGGAGGTTCCTTTGATGACCAACAATACTTTGGACTCTATCCATACTACACATTCCCCTTATCTTGTAACTGTGCCAGTCCTAATATAAAACTAAGTTTGAGGGATTTGATCATGAATGTTGCCATAATTGTTTGTGATCATTGTCATCAAAGCATACATTTTGCTAATTTTTAATTACATTATCTTGGCAGAGTTTAAATAAAGTAATTAACATGGCAATCTCTACCCCAGGCTTCTGTTTTGCACTCCTTGGTGCCCCCTACTGGTGATAAGTAGTAATTAGCCCACACCCCGAAGGGGAGGCAAGATGTATTATTTATGTTGCGGTTTATTTGTTTGTTTGTTTGTTTGTTGACACTTTAACAGCAACACTATTGGATGAATTCATACCAAATTTGGTTTATAGATTGCCAGTAACCCAAAACAGATCTGATTACATTTTGGGAAAAGTAGGTCAAAGTTACAATTTTTTTTGATTTCTTTAATGAATTAAAAAAAAAAAAAATCATTTAGTTATGGGTGAAATTTCACATGTCTGCAGCTGCAAAACTATTGGTTTAGCTCATACCAAATTGATCTTTGCCAGTGATGCAGTATGGATCTCATTACATTTTGGGAAGTGTAGGTTCAAAGTGGTTATAATTTTTTTTAATTCTTCCCATTTACTTATAATGTTTCAGATTTTCTTTTGAATTGTAAATGTTTTAATGTCACTTGATAGAGATCAAAACAATGTGAGGTTGTCCAGCACCATCAGTCAGCTGACAGTTTGAGCCTGTGGCCCCGCCCCCTTAGGGCTTAGTGATTCACATTGAGTTAGATATTATTGTGTTCACTCTATAGTATGTGAAGTCTTTGATTGGTCCACATTTATTTATAAAACAGTGTTTCACACAGAATTAGAGATGTGTACAGGAATTGGTAGACTAACAGGATAATCTTACCACAGACTACCTCCCCTCTCTTCCTCACCTGCAGTAGCACCTGAACATAAGGTGGAGTTGAGCTGATACATTCCATTCAGAATTAGTTTCTGGAGGGCTAATCAAAAATGATAAGAAGCCTAACATGCAAAAACATTTAAAAGATGGCAAATAAGGCAAGGAGAGTCCAATACCTCATTCTTTTCATTTTATTGCATTGTTTTTCTCAGGCAGTATGATTTTGTCCAACCAACATTTATCAGTGCAGTCTCCAAGAAAAAAGGTTTGTTACACAGAAGCATTTTTTAAAATAGCCTTTTTCAACAAATCAATCATACACACAATACAAACTAACAGACCCATCCCAAATTATCAAATAATATCAAGCATTGCACTGCAAGTACTACAAAACAATCTAATAACATCTCATAATAGAAACCAACGCTTTGATCAGCTACTGTTTTGTAGAAAACACTGAAGAGGTATCCAGAAAGTTACCAGATTCATGATGAAGGTCATGAGTTAATTTCTCAGGGAAATAAGCTGAGATCTATGAAACCCACATGTTAACCAGGAACATGGGGAAATCACAAATCACAGTTTTGATAAGAAATCAAAGAACTGTTAACAGGAATGTCCTATCTGTAAGATGAAGGTGTTGGTGTAAAGTGTACTGATAGGCTCCTGGGTCAAACAATTGGTTCTCTTTGCAAAATGTTTGAATACAATATAAAAATGTTTGAATACAAATATCAATACTATGATCAAAACAAAGGCTTCTTTATAAATCTTAAAAATCATAGCAAAGATCAGAGTTAGGAAGACCTTCTGGAGGCAAAACAGTGTGAAATACATCTTATGAAGATGAATTTTCTTCTCCTGAAGAGATTCAGTAAAACAAAAAATGTTTGATTTGAAGATAGTTATAAAAAAATATATATTTCAGAGGGATATTAAAGCCTATTTGTTCAACTGACTTAAAAGAATCAGAGGTTGGCAGATTAGATAGAAGTTACCCTTAGAAACCCACTCCAGTGAGCCAATATATGACTACATATGCATGCATTTACACATCCATTTGCACATTTACAGATCTCAAATAGCCTAATTTGCAAATCTGGGAATACATTTCAAGATTATTTTACATATTTACAGATTTGATTACAAACACAAACTGAGATATAGATATACAACTCTCTCCATACATTTGCAAACCATGCTAAAATCATATGCAAATATTTCTATCTATTGCCATCGTATCCAACTGGGTGTGCACTATAACCTCATGACTCTTACCTTCCCAGATACAGGCAGAGAAAATGAGATCATCTTTCCCTCTTTTTTTTTTTATCATGTTCATAACAATAATGTGGTTTTTCCACCACATAAAAGCACAACTTACCTATGTGATCCGCTCTTGTTTATGATTTTGTAAATCCATGGAAGTTAAGAAGTATAATCCAACTTAAATCACATTTAATATCAAAACTATTAACACAACAATTTCCAATACATTTTTCTTCTATAAATGTTTCTTTACATTTATTGTTTCTCACAATGCTCGTATCATTTCTGCTAACGCACCAATCTGTCTATTGTACAGCACTTAAGTTCAACCACTGAGATCAGGCCTTTCCCTCTAACACTTCCTCCATCTTTGCTATGATTGCAGGTTTTTCTCACACTTTGCGTTATTTCAGCTGCTTTGGCTCAGCTCCAGGGCAGCTGTGACCACAGTCATTTTTCCATCCCATCCTGCATCCTAACAATTTTCTTAGACGAGTGTGAGGGAGAAGAGTAAGACACTTCAACAGAAAGACTTACACTGGCATCTTGTGCTGTGGACATGGAGCGGTATGTGCACCACAGGGTTCCTCTGGCCCTCAGAGAGGAACTGTACCATATTATGAGGATGACAGGACCTCTGGTAAGGAGCGACACGGTTTACACATCCCGCTGTTTAAGTCTGTCCTGCTGAAAAGCTCATTAATAAGAGTGAGGATTAAGTGTAGCTCTGCTTAAGAAAAGATTATGATGTCAGCTGCATCTTCAATTTATGGGCAGAAATCCTAAAGCAGTGTTAGTCAGTTTTTAAAATGTGGTGAGGAGATTATTTTCAGCATATTATTTTCTAGCTCTGTGACCTGTGCTGTGGTTGCTTGTTTTTGTAGCTGCTGTCTCGAATCCTCAATTACCTGCTTCCATTTGTTATTACAATGTTCTGTGGGCGTTTGGGAAATGAAGTGATGGCTGGTTATGGATTAGCTTCTGCTGTGAGTATACATCTATTTGCTCCACAAACTTGCAGCAGACATATCAAGTAGATCATTATCATTTAGAAATATTCCCTTCATTACTATTCTTAATTTTGTTTTTGTTTTTTTAGACCATAAATATAACCACAGCAGCAACAGGATACGGTTTGGGACTGGCATGCGATACACTGGTGTCTCAGGTCTGGAAAACTATTTGTATTTTATGTTTATAATCTGTGGTAATTATTTCTCACTACCCATTCTTTATGAAATAATAATCATCAACTGTGTGGGGTTGTGAAGACATTTGGTGGTAAGAACCTGCTGCGAGTTGGCGTGATCCTTCAACGGGCCATCATCATCCTGCTGTTGTTCTGTCTGCCCTGCTGGGGTCTGCTCATTAATGCAGAGGCCATCCTGTTATGCATGAGACAGGACCCCGAGGTGGCCAGGTAACTTCCATCAGCGAACGCCGTCTCTGCACTCAAAGTCTGACGACCTCTACAGCTACCTCCATATCTGACTCAAATACAGATTTAGATTGCTTTCACTGCACCAACATAGTGTAGCAGATTCATAGCTTTACAAAAAACAATGTTTACAAAAGGGTTATATAACATTTTTTTTTTGGTTAATATTTTTATTCAGTTTGTCCGTATAACACACAATAAATAAATAAAATAAATAAATACAAATATAAAGCAAGAGGCTGGAGAGACATGAATGGAAGGTTATGGCATAAACTTTGCAAAAATAAGCTATTTCTTCACAATATTGTCTTATTTAAGGATGTAAAACATTGCATAATTGATAGATCTGATCAGAAGTTGCTTGATTTTGATGAGACCTGAATGCAGTTTCTTCATTGCAGAATAGCCCAACTCTACATAATAGCCTACCTTCCAGCTGTACCAGTAAGACTGACTGTGTTTCTGTGCAAATTCAACATATTCTGAATGATTACTATCAACTGTAATCAATGACGGCTTTTTCGTGGCCTTTCACCTTTTAAATCATCTATCATTTTGTGTTTTTTTAGGCAATGTTTCTTCATCATCTTCAGGTGTCTTATTTACAGAACCAGGTGTGCTACCATATGAAACTAACTCCAGTTCTCTATAACTATCCTATCTGGATTTGTTTGAGTGTATTTTCTACGTCTTATTGGATCTACCATGGGATTTAGCTGTTGTTTATATTTTTTAGGGTATAATACTGCCTCAGATGTACACTGCTGCCATGGCCAACATTGCAAATGTGATGACAAACTACATCTTCCTTTACTGGTTGGATCTGGGGGTTAAGTAGGGATCCTCATTTCTCAGTATTCATTTTGCAGATGTAAATATTACTCTCCATTACATTAACATATACACTGGTCTACAGTGGATCTGCAGCTGCCAATACCCTGTCTCAGATTTACATCTGTGGTCTGTTGTTTGCTTACATTCGATGGAAGAAGCTCCATGCAACAACATGGGGAGGTAAAGGCCAGTTATTTATAGTCCACATTTCTGCTGAGGTCATGATCTCACTGACCACATTTGTTTATCCGCTGAGATTTCTTTCCAAGTAAAGTGCCTTGCTCCTTCTGTAGGTTGGTCTGTGGACTCACTTCAGGAGTGGGGCTCATACCTGAAACTGGCCATTCCCAGCACTTTCATGAAATGTTTTGAATGGTGGGTTTATGAGTTTGGAGGGTTCTTTGCAGGTAATTGGAACATTTGATCCATAAAATGTATACTTTAATAGGCAAGTTATCACATAACTTCGTTGTATAAACTACTACTTATAACTATGATTCTGACATGTCTAATATTCAGGAATGCTGAGTGAAAATGAGCTGGCAGCCCAACATGCTGTGATAATGGTGGCATTTATAACCTACATGGTACTGGCTCTGACATGTCTTTCCTAAAAGACAGTATTTACTTTTGTTACACATTCTACATTTTAAATGAATCCATAAATCCCTAGTTCCCTCTTGGTGTTCAAGCTGCAGCATGTGCTCGTGTGGGCAACGCTCTCGGTGCAGGAGACACTGAGAGGGCGATCCTCAGCAGCAAAGTCTCCCTCACACTTGCAGGTCAGCTGGAAAAACGTTCAACTATAACATGTTTTGGTTTGTTTTTTGACCACATTTTGCACCATTTCAGTACAGTCTGAACATTTCATATAAACTCTCTTGCAGGTACCTTTGCCGTAGTTGAGGGCGTTGTTCTCGGTTCGTCTAAAACAGTGATTGGCTACATTTTTACATCTGATGAGTGAGTTTCTACAGCTGCATGTTTCAATCACTGATAAACTATGTTGGAGTATTTTTTGCATCACGCAAACAATATTTGATTTCAGGAATATAGTAGATCTGGTCTCTCACTTGATGAATGCGTACTGTTTCCTCCAGTTCTTTGATGGCCTTGTGGTGAGTTTTACAGTTTTTCTCTGTGTATATTGGCTTTATGCTTTTCAAAGGTTACCATATGGCACCCAGTACAGGAATAGCACATAACAATAAACAATTATCTTTCTGTCTCCCAGTGTGTATGCACAGGCATCTTCTTGGGCACAGGCAAACAGAAGATACCAGCTGTGGCTAATCTGATTGGATACTATGGCATAGGACTCTCTTTAAGTGTCACTTTAACATTTGTGGCAAAACTAAGAATTTTAGGTAACTTAATGACCACTTTTGTTGATTTAAATGACTTTCAGTTCAAGAATAGTGGCTACATAGGTGCAGCAGGTTATTGCTTCTAGGTAAGTGCTTCTAGCTGCGCCCTTGACAGATTAATCAGTCTTTTCTCCACAGGTTTTTGGCTGGGACTGCTCATTTGTGTCATTCTGCAGTCCACCTTCTACATCATTGTCATCTTCAGGCTCAATTGGAAAAGAATGACTGAGGAGGTGAACCATCGGCTAATCTAACTATTTATATCATGCGGGGCTTTTATTGATAGAATTTATTTCATCTGTACAGCACCTATATTAAGACAAATTTCAAGAGTTTGTTTTTCAGAGCATTTTGGAAATAATGAGGAGTTCAGCGTTATACTTGGGCTTTTACAGGCTGTGAAACGAGCACAGAAAAAGTCACACATGACATTAAATGCGTCTACTGTGTCGCATGCTACCAGTAACTGCACTTCTGGACAGACCGCAGGCCCCAGGAGTGTGAGTATCCTGCTAAATTTAACAAGGGTGCATTTTTATAGCTTCTGTAACACTGACTTTTCTATCATACTGTTTTTGTACAAGACACTTAATTTCAATACTATGACTTACTAAATTTTAATTGTAATTGTGCAGCAGGTGAAGGCTGGTCATCTCTCTACTGCCCAGCTGATCCTCAGACGAGGCCTCACTATGCTTGGTGCGCTTACCCTTCTTGTTGTGGGCATTACTGTGCACTTCCTTGTGCCCTTACCAAAGACCTCACGTACAGAAGCCAACTTTACCATGGACTGGATCAACACTACATATGCTCATGATCATACTTTGCCCATTGTCTAAAAAGAATCACATTGAACACAAATAAATCACGTCAATGTCTCTGTTTAATATCATTTACTCACACATTCTACAACTCTTTTCAGTTTGTATCCTTATAATTATCCCTCAGTACTCAGCAGTAGTAGAGTGTGTATTGTGAATACACTGCCAGATCATTGTAATGATCAAACACAATTTCACTTTCTGTGCTCTGTGATTCATAAATCTGCATCACATCCTACGCTGACAATAAAGAGTTACTTCACTGAATAAAACTATGTTGCAACATTCATGTCACAAAATTAGTAATCAGTAAATTTGAAATTATTCCAAGAGCGAGAATGAACAGCATGAGTGCCAAAATCAGGCCTCTACAGAGAACCAGAATCCTGTACGATGTTGCCTTTTTCTCTGTCCCTGATGGTGGGAGCTCCTCATTATCGACCAGGTCTATGTTTTGTCCGTCTGAGTTTCCTGCGCCATCTGACTGCGTATCTGGACACACACACATACAAATGTAAATCTCAAAGTTGATGAAATTAAACAGAAATCTCAGCTTTTAACATTAATATTGTGACTGTTTTTTTTTTTTTTAAATGGATCACCAATACACCAAAACAATACTGGTCAACAATGACTTTGCTAATGGGAGAAAAATACCTGTTTTTACATAAAGTTTGCCAATTCCTAATCTGAATTCAGAATTTCTCCAGCACATCAGGATTTTGTTATGCATAACTCTGTATATAGTAGTCAACTGCATCTTAAACCAGTGTTGCAGTTCTATAAATACTAAACAATCAAAAAATTCAGGGCAGTCCAAAGTGATGTTTAGCTGAAATTTTTTTTTCCCTCAGACCCTAAACTACATTGCTCTCAAAGTTCAGCTCTTTACAATCACTAGCATGGATTTTATTTGTACAACTGGTTACAAATTTCATGGGAGACCAGTGAACCTAAATTATGATCATCTATTTGAGAAAATGGTAAAAGCATATGAACAGGTAAGATTCAGATTGTTGTTCAGAATTCATTTCCTCCACTTGCATCTTGATTTTTGGGTGATGCAAGTGATCATGTTGAATGGTTTTATCAAGATATTTCCAAAATGTAAACCAGATACTAAAGTATTTCAACCCAAACATAGTGGAAAATACTGTTGGTTCCTGTGCTGTGAAAATGTCTCAACCTACAAAAACAACATACATTGTTTTGGAGAAATTTAGTGCCAAACTGGTTTCTTATGTTTAGTCCTAATTGGGCTTGATGTTCATGTTTTTAAGTACATTGGATCAGTTTAGCACTGATCATCTTCAGATGGTGAATACACAATAACCTGCATTGGGGCAAATTGGAAGATTACAATAATTTTTTTTTTTTTTAAATAAAAAATAAAACATGTTTACATAAACACAAAATATGAAATATTACAATGTGATTTCAGTTTGGAACCCAACCTGCCTGATTTAGTCTAGATCAGATTTTTTCCTTCCAGTAGCAAATGAAAAGGTGTTTTAACAGTCTAGTGTAACAACCTCTTATTGTTAATTTGCTGTTTTTGCATATTTTATGTCTTGTGCAGTCCTTAATGTGATTTTTACTCTGTATCATTATAAAATAATTAGTTGCTTGGAAATAGTATAGTTTCTCTTACTTGTTTTTGTAGAGTTGTCAATAACCCCTGCTCTAAACTGAGCCTGAAAGAAAAACAACATGAGAACTTTTCATGTAAAGAAGTGATCTTTTTAACTGGAATATTTGCCTCTTTATACTTACCTCAATTGTAGTTTCCCTCCAATTCATTCTTTTCAAGTAAATGATCATGAATGTACATTGCAGAAACACAGCGGTAAAAATGCCAGTCCAAAGACCTGGGAAAACATGTTTACTCATAACTGCTGTGCATCTTGTTTAAGCAAGGCAAAAACAGCTGAAGGATGAAAACAATTCACATATAAATCTTACCCATTATTCCTTGTTTGGCTACAAACATGAGAGGAATTCCAATAGGAAAAGCAATAAAATAATTCCCCACAAAGTTGCAAATAGCTCCAACTTTCTGTTTTCCTGCTCCTCTTACAATGCCTCCAATACTAGCCTAGTCATGGAAACAGGACAAAGATGTTTTCAAACACTGTCTAGTATTTTACTTTAGCTCAATGCAGTAATGTGACATCTTGTTTGGATTTACAAATGAAGATACTTACATTTATCGCATCTAGGATAATGAATGGAGAATAAAAAGCCATAACATCCGAAACCCTGTCCTTGATTTGTCTGTTGGTAAAGATGAGATTATAATATTGGTAATAATTACATGAATTACTGGATTTTTTTTTTTTTTTTTTTTTACTGTAACACTACTGTATTACAATCTTGAACTGAAGACTCAGTAAAACTTAGCTGTGTCATGACAAGTTAATAATTACAAGAAATATAAGTTTATTGCGTAATGACGGATGGTAATGGTTAAAGGCCATTTGAAAGACCTATTATGGCTCCCTCAGTCATAACTCTGACTCATATTAGTCATTTCGGAATGTTACACCAGTAGTAAATAGAGTTGGGATTATGAAACTGTATTATACAGATATACTCACTCATCATATGTAAAAACATAAGCGATGTAGTCCTTCAGGCTCTCAAAGAGAATTGCTAAGCATAAAGCGAGTGAACCTGTAGTAAGTTAGAACACATGATTATCCACTAGTTATGACTGAAAATGTGTCAAACTGATTTATTTTAACACTGAATACAACAGGGCATGGTTGTAACCATCATGTTGGACACATCTGAGACTTTATCGTGGTCATCACAGATGTTAATCATGAGAAAACATACAGTAATTTGTTTTAATGTCCATTTGATTAAATAAATGAATATAGAAATATTACTTGCATGCACAGAATAGAGTCACTTGAGCAGAAAGCTTGGCTTGTTGTGTATCTCCAGCTCCCAAAGCAGTTCCAACTCTTACATTGCCTGTCACACTGACACCCATTGGGAACTAAAACCAAATATACAGTATCAAACTGCTGTAACACTGATTTTGTTCAATATTTAACATGCGTTTCACTTTCTCAGTAAGTCACCATATATGCCAAACTGGCCAGTTGGAAGACAACAGACTGGGCTCCAAGTTCCACCTCACTTATAAGACCTGTTAAGAAGAAAAACAAAACAAAACAGCAAGCTCAAAAAAACCCCATCTAAATATTATTAGACCTGATGACAAACAAAATGACCCAAATTAAAAGCATGAAGGCAAGGAAAAAAAAGTGGGTGACTACCTGCTAGAAAACTGCCAATTTCGTATGTCCACCACTCAACACATAACATGATCATACTGGGAATGGCCAAGCGGATGTATGAACCCCAGTCCTCCAAGCATTCTTTAGACCAGCCTGTTGCATCGATTAAAAAACACCTTATTCAGATTGTGAGTTTAATCTGTTAGGCCATCGTCAACACGGTAATAATCAAATAATTTCCACAAAAAAAAACAACTGTTACAAAACCATAAAAAGATCCCCTCCAGATGTTTGTTTAAATGCTCTACTTTGAATAATTAGGGTTCCTACAAGGTCAATTTACGACATTTTAAGACTACTCAGAACAGAACTTAATGCCCATTTCACAGCCATACTGGCAAAATTCATGACTCCTAGAATGTATGTATTGTAATGTATTTATTTACTCCAACGCCTTGACTCTCATCATCAGTTTAACTAATGGCTACACGTGTGTTGAGCTAAATCTTCTGTTATCATTTCTACAGAAGGTTCAACACACAGTCATTAAACCCATGCATCACCATGTTCTGGATACCTAAGCCAATGGTGAAAATTGATGAATGTCATTATGTTTTGATATTTGGACCAATGTGTGAATGATCCGTGTTCTTTTATGATAACTTAGACTTCCCCAGAATCCACTGACTCTGTTTCTTGTGTCAGCCAGTATCACAGAATGTTTCTAACAGGAATGTACGCATATGCTCCATCCTTGTCCATCTGTGTCTTTAAGTCACTGTTACTTTTGTCACCATCGTTTATCTTTTAAAATCATGACATTACTCCTCCGCTGTGTATCTGCTGTACTATGAGATGAATGTCACACTGTCATCAAGTGGTATCCGTGTGTTTGTATCAGAGCACTTTTACAAGTATGAGTATAACTACACACTCAGTATTGGACCGATACTGGTATCGGTGCATCCCTAATTTCTTAAATAACCAGCAGTTTGTAGAGAGCATAAAGACTGGACTGTAATGGATTGAGAGTGATGGATGCATCAAGGCGAGATATCAAATGTAGTGATTACCCATCATGCTTAGTGTCTACTGGATGAGAATTGAATCATATAGTGTAACTGTATATTTTATCCCATGCATATGACAGTAAACCACCTTGAATCTTGAGTATTCTGCTGTAGATTTAGTGATAGTGGTTTCAATAGCTTTATGATAAACTGACCACACATTGAGTTCAACTAACACTGACCATGCACGACTGGATTAACTGCTGGACAACTCCACCACAGGAGCGTCTAATTACATGTTAAATCAATGTAAACCATTTTGCTCACCTCCCCATGTTGCTTTATGAAGTCCTTTCCACATTATATAAGAAAAGAGAATTCCAGCCATGGCAAACTGAGAACACGCATTGGCAATAGCGGAGCCACTGAAATGGAATTTCACTCCTTAATAGTGGTTATATTAAGATAGGAATAATGATGATGATACATGACTAGAGGGACCATTTATAGTGGACTTGTGATACTCACACTACGCCCATGTCCAACACAAACAGGACAATGTAGTTGATGAGAGCATTAAGAACATTGACCACCAAGCCAGTGATGACCTGTGGCCATATGATGCCCTGAAAAGAACAAATTATTCTTACAGTCAAGGTCATATGGGATTTTCCATCACTAATGCTGTGTGTAACGGCAGACAGTACTCATGTAAGTGTGTAAAAACCAATCAATAGCAGGCAGGTGTTAAGGTCACATTAACCCACAGCCTAGACACAAAAGTCAGCTGAATAAATGTAAATCTGACTTGGAAAACTCTTGTATACTGTATTGGATTATTTGGTTTAAGGTTAAAATGAACCAAATCACAGCCTCACCTGGTTTTGCAGATATCTTGATTCTAGTGAATACATAAAAACAGCCTGTAATCAACAATTTTAAGAACATATTATTGAAAAAGCAGAGAGTACAATCGATGCATTTGGAGAAGATGGTGGAAATACTCACTGGGAGCAATGGCATAAAGATGTGCACATACGTCCGAGCTAACCTGGGGAAAGATACAACATTGACAAAAACATACTAATATCAACAAAAAAAGGGAGAAAGACAAAAAAAAAAATTGAGAAAAAAAAAAAAAAACTTTGATAGAACTGACCTTGCAACTTCTGGTGTCTGTCTGATCAACAACAGAATGGGCTCTGTGTTGACAAGAATTGCCCAGCAAGGGAAACACGCTAGTAACAAAATAAAGATAGCCCGCTGCAGAATGACCCCAACTCTCATGTAATTGCCACTTCCAAAGGTCTAAAAAAAAATAACATATATTGTTTTCTTCTTTTTTAAGAACACATATATGCCATATTTGATTCAGATTTTGTGACAGTGTGAGGCTCAAACCTGAGAAACCAGAGTATCACAGGCTGATGCCAAACCAGTTCCAATTGATATACCTATAATATTAGTGATCTGAGGAACATCGAAAATACATTAGTCTCACATTCTAATGATTGTGTTAATTATAAGAGTGACACTGTACTTACTCCTATGGCTAAAGACACTCCAGCGAGCTCTACCTTCCCAAGATGACCGCAGAAAATCGTACTGACAAACCCCACTGCAAAAGTCATGAACTGGGACATGATCTGAAAGGATCAACAAACTGCTTTTAATCAACATATTTTCAGTTTTCGATGAATTACTTAGAGGTATTGCTGGGCTTCAGTGCTTTTTTACTGATCAAAAAAGTAATGTCAGTAGAGTACAAACAATCAAATGAAATACACACCATTGTCACGTTATTACTATTAATATTTTACAATGCTATACGCAGTTTAATTTGTGTAATAATTTTATACTCAAAAACATTGAGTAAATTTGAAAGCTATGAATACTGCTTATGAATTAATTAAAAGTAAAACATTTAAGCAAATCTGAATAAGTACTATGAAATATAAAATTGAGGTGATACAATTACAATTTTAAGTCTATGCAATAGTAACCCTAAGTTCAAACTACTCAAAAACATGAGTAGATATAATTTAAATATTAAGTAGATGCAATTGAAATGTAGGTAATTTAACAAAACATATCTGCTTACATGTATTTAATATTTTGCACAGAATGGAATTAGTGGTATTTACCATACCATAATTAATGGTAAAATATGAAATATCAGAGTTAATAATGTCACTTGGTTGGCTGTGGCTCAATTGGTAGAGTGGGTTGTCCACATGTCAAAGTGTCCCTGAGCAAGACACTGAACCCTAAATTTCTCCCAGTAGGTCTGGCATGGTACATTAGCATAGTATCTTCCTACTGGTGTATGAGTGTGTGTGTGAATGGGTGAATGTGAGGCTTTGTAAAGCACTTTGAGTACCAAGGTGTAGAAAAGAACTATAAAAGTGCAGTCCATTTACCACTTTACTTGATGTTCACTCAGTGATATTAACCCTCCTGCTATGTTACGAGTCAAATTTACCCGTTTTAAAGTTTGAAGATCTAGGAGAAATAGTTAAAAAAAAAAAAAAAATCAGTGTGAAACTTCTTCTGCTTGCCTTAATTAGAGTAATCAAAAATATAAAATGAAAATGGTTCATCTCACATATTTGCAACCACCCCCTGCATGTTTATATGACATAGATACTGTTTGGGTGAATTTGACCCGGCAGTCAAACTAAAAAGGTAAAAGGGTGTCACACTACCTTTCTTTGCAACTGTGAGACTTTTTTTTTTTCTTCCTCACTCACTCACTCACACACACACGCACACACACACACACACACACACAGCTTTAATATCACAGTGGTTGAAAGGCTGGTACCATTCAGCGGTTGCTGCACATTTAGACAACACATGCCTTCCAAACCAGCTAACTATGGGATAAAAAACTGGGCAGCATGTGATGCAAACACCAGCAATGCATTGAACATGCAGGATTTCACTGGAAAGCCAGTTTGAGGGGCCCCAAAGAAGAATCAGGGCACAAGAGTCATGCTCGATATGGCACAGGGTCTCAGAGGGCAAAACATGAAGTGTGACACATTTTTCACAAACTACAACTTGGGTCAGGAACATCTAAAGAGAAAGCTCACAATGGTCAGAACTGTCCAAAAGAACAGAGCCGAAGTCCCGTCTGAGCTGCTGGTAATCAAGAACAGGGCCCCTCAATCATCTGTGTTGGCCTTTATACACCATAGCCCTCATGTCTTACTGCCCCAAAAAGGGAAAAAATGTTGCAAAAAAAAAAAAAAAAAAGACGACTAGAAATTAAGTATGATCCTGGATTACAATGCCACCAAAGGGGGGGAGGGTAGACAATCTGGACAAAGTAATGGGGGTCCTACAAACCCAAGCAAATGGTGGCCATTGGTCATCTTTTATAACATGATGGATGTATTGGCCTACAATAGGTTTTTCATCTGGATTGAGATCTTTCCTGACTGGAATGTGTCAAAGTTGTACAAGAGGTGCATCTTTCTCAAGTAGTTGGGGAAGGCGCTTGTGACAACGTACATCCAGTGGAGGCAGCACCTGCCAATGACCTTTGACAAATGTGCAAAATTCATATGAACAAAGCACAGTGTGATGACATGTCACTCGTGCTGTGTGTGCTGTGTCGATGAACACACACAAACACACACACACACACCTCTCATTCATATTGCTATTGCTTGTTATTTTGTTGATTTCTTGTTCAAACAGTACATGCATGTAAAACAATATCTAAATGTTATGTTTCAATGTTATGCAAAACTATTGTCTTTTATATGTTGGTCTTTCAAAAATAATACAGTGGGGAAACAAAAAAAAGTTTTATTATGTATTATTTTAATGAAAAAATGTGTGAATTATCCTAATTTAATCATAACCTGTGAAACCATTGCACTAAATATTGATAGACTAGTTAGTAAGGGAGTTAGTATTATAGTAATATATTAAAAAAGATTTTCAGGATTGTTTTGGTTTCAAACAACTTTTGGATAATTAAACATGTACCAGGTCAAACAACCCATGACTATCATTGTTGTTCCTCAGAAATGAATATAACAGGATGGGACAGGATGTACTTTCACACATTTAGTTGAACAGTAAAACTATGACAATCATTAATGAACAAATATGTAAGGCAGTGTTGGGCCTATGACTTTAACTTATGGTGTGCCTCAAAAACAAAAACAAAAAAAACACAATGCAATGTGGCAAACGTGCCATAATATGTTATATTTAATTTTTTTTTTTTTTTTCAAATGCATTTGCTCCTTAATCCAGCAGTTCCTCAGGTCAATATATGGGTTAGTTTTGATGAGACCCCCCTCCAGCAACTCCCAAAAATTATTCACTTCCTTAAGTTGTTAGAGATGAAGACTATTGAGTTACAATGAGTAATAATTAAAGTTCTTGAATGTGATCTGTATAAGTGCTCTGTACTCAAATATTCTTAGTGGTATTTACAGAAAATATTATGAATCTTAAAAACACAATTTACTACTCAAATACTCATTTGTTTTTGTGAAATAAACTTAAATAACAGCTGTAACTGTAAGACAAAATTAACTGCTGGCATTTTAAGCAAACCTTTTGGTACGTCCAAGTCAAATAAGTACTTAAAACATGTTCAGAGATTTTATTAAGGTAGTATACCTTTTTATTATTGTGATATTTACTAAGGCCCTGAATATTTTTTAGAGCACATTTGCTAAATTTGCACTAAGGGAGGGACCACCAAACTCATTTAATGCTGCGTGTATTACATTGGATTAGCATCCCATGCCCTGGCTTTACTGGAGTTACTAAGTAAACATACAGTTAGTCTGTAACACTGCTCACAGTATGGACAAAAGTACTGGGACAAATCTGAATGAATTCAGTATTGTCACAGATATTCATATCAAGCATGTAGACATGTAGTTTGTCTTTACAAATGTACTAAATGTAAGCATAGATCTGTAACGTCACCATTACCAATTCTTCCCTCCTACATACACTATAAAGGCCCATTCACACCTAGGACGATAACTATAACTATAACTTTATTTCTGTTCACACTGACCAACGATAACGTTATACGTTACACGGCAAAA
>JAPSES010000144.1:15425410-15436169 GCA_029822895.1 Maxillicosta whitleyi
TAGATAGATAGATAGATAGATAGATAGATAGATAGATAGATAGATAGATAGATAGATAGATAGATAGATAGAAAAAATTCTTTCTTTCTTTCCCTAAAGCTGCATCTTATCAACAGATGAAGCCACTTAAACATAATAGTTCTTCAGTTTATTAAATTTGTTCTCTAGGTAAAATAATTAATCAGGATGTAACTTACACAAATCTCATTTTATGCTTCTTAAACTGGTTTTAGAACAATAAGTTTATTGCATGGTAATGCTACTAATAAATTAATTTCTTTTTCTTTTTTTTTTTTTTTTTTGCAAGTATGTCTCATTGGGAGCAGTTTGCAACAGAGACCTGGATGCACATACATATTTACACACATCTATCAAACAGGGCAGCAATCACACGCACATATATATGCACATACATGTACAACTAACATAAACTAGTTAAAACAGTTTCAAGAGTGGCAAGAAAAGTACAGGCCAGTAGAGCTAATTGGTGGCACAGCAGAGTGATAGGTTTTTCCAGTAGTATAGTGCAAAGTACTAGAAACAGGTCCTCCATTGTTTAGTGTTAATCCATTTTTTAGAGGGTTTTTAATTATTTTTTGTTTGTTTGTTTTTGTTTTTAAGCCTATTTCACCAGAAAAGACAGAAAAAATAATAATATTTTGTGCAAGTACTTCTATTTCTATGACAGAAAGGCACAACACAATTAACAAGTTGCAGCCAATGCAGTCTTTCATGTGTATAAATATCATGTAAGTCACATAATGATCAAGAAATGTATCAAATAAAGTGCCATCTTAAATGTTTTTCCTCTTTTAATTTTATAACTTAAGTTACTCCTCAAAGACCTTAAGCCAGACCCCAAAAGTATCTACTGGTCTAAAATATGTAGCCTAATTACTCAGCTTTTCAATGTCATTATGACCCATTTTAACATCCGAAATGTCCTGTAGTGAACATGGAAACATATAAAGACAAATGGAGGTGTTTGTAGACACTTGTATTTATGTTCATTTAACTATATATTTAGCTGAAAAGTCTTTTTTTCTACAGTTTTGATATAGTAACCTTTTCAATTTACTCTGAGTTTTTATGAAGAACATGACGAGTAAATTAAATATAAGAAAATGCCTGCTTTTCCCTGAACAATGAAAAATGTAGATGATAATATAGTAGTAAGTGATGATGAATCATTTTAGGAAAGGTTAAAGGTAGACAACAATTCATCAAGTTATTCTAGGTCTTTTTAGGGTTAAAATAAACACTGAAATCCTACTCACTTTTAAGTAGGAAATGGGTTTTAAATAAGAAAAAGTCAGTTTTGTTTTTTTCTAGCCACCAGGGTGTGCCAACAGTCGTACAATAGACATAAAACAGTGCAGTGTGTTTGTTAGCCTAAACATCAACAGTAGTTGATGCTGTCCTGTAGGTCTAAAGGTCTGACATCATCATCTTGAGGCAGTTTGCTCTTTTTTCACCACATCTGTGTTTGGCTTTCACATGCGATGGAGAAGTCGGCAATTTTGAATCAGCTGACTGTAAATGTCAATCCAAAGCTCAATGGACCAAACCATCTAAATTGTCTATTGAGATCTTCAGTGAGAGGGCTACAATAGTAGGGTTGCAGTGCTTCAACCTCTTATTACAACTAAAAATGCCCTTTTTGTGATTGATGTGGTGCAAATAATGCATGAACTGTGGTCACACAGTCAGATGAGTCATCTTTACTCTGTTTTTGAGCTACCGTGTGTGGTACGTGGAATTACAGAACATCTCTAAAATGGGAATGTTCTCTAAGGTGCATGTTTTTTGGCAAGAAGATTCACTAAAGGCACAGTAAACTATTGTAGGTAACTTGAAATTACTCTACTGCATAGTGCATTCCTCAAAGATGGCAGTGTCCTCTCTCCACTGGGCTGAGCAGTTACAGAATGATACTTAAGAAAATTAAGTAATTACATAGTGCACATAGCTGGATTAACAGTCTTTTGGGCTCCAGGTGGAACATGAGCTGGCCTATGTTTCCATTTATTCTTTTTTCAGAAGTGTATTATTGCTAAGCCGGAACACCAACCTGGGTTAACTGTCCTTTAATTTAACCCAAAAAATAATGATATGCACAATGTTCATTAAGGGGAATGATCATAATGATAAATACTAGATGATGATCTTTACTCATATGGTGTTTTTAAAGTTTATTAAAGATTATTCACATGTTGATTTTTTTCCAGTTTCAGTGAAAAATATTTGAGTCACACCACATTTCTTGTTGTAAGTGCAATTTTACTGATTTTACCACTTTTCTTTCCCATTTATTGAACATTGTCTGTTTTCTATCATATAATCATAGATTCTTGTCTATATAAAGCAAAAAATCTTTTGAAAAAACTATAAAATAAAGAGTAATATTACTTGCCTACAGAGGTAAAATTGTGAGGGCAGTCTTCCTTTGTTTGGGTCAGTATTAGTGTACTTTGGAACACAAATAAAGGCCCTCTGTCCTCTGGTCCTTTTAGTTTTTTAGCTTGATTGGATACTCACATTGCTAACCGAAACCTATGTGCCAGGAAGGATTGATTGTATCAGACAGGCAACATATTGTCCTCATGTGTAACTGATACAGGAGAGATGGAAGGCCAACGGTGGCCTAAAAAGCCTTCTTATCCTCAAAATACTCTCAGATGCAACTGGGGTTGTAGAACACAAAATGGTCTTTTCATCTCCATCCAAATCTTTCTGATGGCCTACTGTTACTAGGTTTACCAGAGGATAGTACTGTAGGCCTATCATTTCTATGAGTCATTTATTAAGCTTGACAACTGCTTAGTCTGCAAATACAAGTCCTGGTTTAAGCAAGTTAATAAAAATATATTATACTAGGTTTACCAGAGGTCTTGTGAGAGCAGTCAGTCATGTACAACTCTAACAAAGAGAACAGCCTGCAGGTTCAACTTCCTACTGAACACTTCCATGTATATATAGCCAATAATAGAGGCCATGATACATGAGGATATGTTTCAATTGGATAATGAGTGGGTGGCTGAGAGGCAGCAAAAAGAGAGAAAGGCACTATAATTACATAAGCTTTCTTCCCCAGTGGGACTCAAGATCATAGTGATCTGAGCCGCCCTGTGCAACCAACTGCTTGTTAACCACTTTTAAACTGTCTAACATTTTAATTGTCCAACAGAACTGAGGTCAGACTTTTGATGTGATCCTTTCATTTCTATCTCACCGCTACCTTTGCTGGCGTGTAACGTGTTTTCTTCTGTCACACAATGCCACCATCACGATGTGGTGCTGTTTACTGTCATATGTTTGAGACGGGAAATGTCAAAATATTTGAGTCACTTTGTTTTTAAGTCGTAATTCTCTACATAATTGCAGATTATTGTCGAAATCCCGATCAACTTGTCCAGACTGTCTTCTATGAGATCATAATGTTTATGACGCAAGAAATCACTGGACAGACTGCATTGACCCTTGGCTCATGCAGTGTCTCAACAGGAGGACAATGACACAGACGTCTTGTCTACATACATTAGGTGTGGCCTTTCAGGCCAGGATTATTGTGGTTCTCCACACTGTGTTTACAGGATTGCGTCAGATTTACCCATGACACAAGAGGTCACAATGCAAGGGGAGGACAGACATGTGCATTTAAAACTTAGTTGTAGTCATTTAAAGTTGGGAAAGAGTCAACAGGTGATGAAAGTGGAATCATTTAGTTTTGGATGATAGTGAGCAATGACGCAGCTGCTTTTCTAACAGTGTGTTATTAACAGTTATTTTTATTCTTTAAACACATTCACCCCTCAAAAGAAAATGTTAAAATCTTACTTTAGTATTAGAATCTTAAATTTTGCCTTCCTTCAACTGTTTCAAGGATTAAGTGGTTCAGAAAAGGAGGGACTGAATTAAATTTTATGTCATTTCTATTAGATCATGATTTAAGTAGCTATTTTATTCCCTGCTCAACATTATAAGTTGAGCAGGGATTAAATTTGTTTAAAAAAAAAAAAAAAAAGACAAAATGGTCTTATAGGTAGCAGCTTTAAAATGTATTAGGTGTCAAAACCTTTTCATTATTTATTTAACTGTTAAATGATAGTATTTATATTTTTATTTCGATGGCCTCACAGGAATCTGAGGCTTGATCCAAGTAACTCTTTACTCATATTCAACACATACTCTTGTTGATTCTTACATGTTACTTTATTGAGAAACAAATTAAATATTGCAGTAAGACATTTCACAAGGTCATGTTGACTGCTGAAAACACTGACTGTTTTCCCCACATAATAAGGCACATAAATGTTATTTGCTTGTGTAGTGATGATGCTTTAAAGAAAGTTCAACTGAAGCTAGAAGTAGCAGCACCTCTCATCAATTCATAGGTCAATTCAGGGGATGGAAGAGGACAAAGTACAGTATATGTTTATTTACAGTTATTTCTCTTCTATATTGTGCATATTATCCCACATCAGTACATATAAAATTGCTAACGCAGCTATTAATTTGAATAAGGTGATATGTGTTTTAAGAGACACCTATGTAAAGCTTCCAGGATTTAATACAGCAGTAAAATAAGCATTTAAATATTTATTTTATATATTATAAGTAAAAATACTAAAATTCATAATGTAAAATAGTGCATCACAAGTACAAGTACACAATAGGGAGCAAGATGTCCTTGTTTGTTATAAGTAATGTTAATGGATGATTATTACTAACATGTAAGTCACATAACCCATCTCATCAAAGCTAATTTAACCATTTAAATGGCTTTAGAGTGGCATCATAACAAATTACCATATTTACAAAAATAAAATAAAATCATGTATAAAATTATTTATATACAGTTACCAAAAAATGTGATGGAAAAAAAATTTGATTCTGAAATGTAGTGGAAATTTAAAATACAGTAGAATAGAATCAAATTGATCAAGTCATATAAACCTTTCCCAAACCAGTCCATTATAGTATGGCTTATTGCTATGAAGGTGGTGGTACAAGACAGCATGCAACCATTTTCATTTCAGTTCTGATTTGTGACAGCTCTTCGTTTCATAAAAAGATCTCATTTAAATGGAGTCTCTAGATTTGGCTGAACATGAATATTTTCAGCATGTGATGATTGTACCGTTCATGAGCAAAAGGGGTCAAAGGGTGATTTTTAATGCAACAAGTTTATTGACCACCTCTTCCATTTCATTTATCCCCACTTTCTTTCACAAACAAGACTGGTGTCAGTGGAAGCAAGCCTTTAAAGGGGCTTGAATCAGCACTCAGTCCACCGTGTCCACAGTGTCTTCTTGTATTGTCTCTCTGACCCGAGGTCTTTGACACTAGTGGATTTGGAGGGCAGGGTGGTGTGCAAATATCATCTCCTGTGGCAGAGCAGGGCTCACACCCCGGTGACGTTAGCCCAGGTGGGGACGGTGTCCAACTCAAACATGGCCTTACCCCAGCTGTTGATGGCCAGTGTAATGCAAAGAATACCAATAAGGTTCATGACTATTCCTGTCTTGGCCTAATGGAGACAAAAGATGTATTATCAGTTTTTGAACAACAGATTTAGAACAATTTTGGTTGACAACAACAAGTGATTATTAAGACATTGCTGAGATCAACAGTCCTAAACCTGTGCATTACTTAGAACCTAGTGATAACTTTGTTTGCTTAAATTATAGTTTAGTCAAGAAACATGAGAAACCACTGCCATACTCACCATGTCAGCAACTTTGAGATATCCATAAGAGAAGACAATGGCATTTGGAGGTGTAGCGACAGGTAACATGAATGCAAATGAGGCACTCAGAGTGCAAGGCACCATGACGTACAGTGGATTGATTCCAATGGACTGAGACTGAAATAATCACACAGAAAGGTTCAACAGTCTGAGACAGGGATGAACATAGCTTTGATTACAAAATCCTCCATTCGCCCTTCTGGCTATTTTTCTGCAACTATAATCACTGACTCATAACTCAGAGTGAAACGTGTGCAATTCTGTGCGGAGTGAAAACTCTCATTAGGTGGGTGTAATTAAGTTGTAATTCCTGCGAACTTGAGCCTGAGTCATGATATCTAAAATAGAAAAGCACTACATATGTAGCAATAATGGCAGACTACTACCATGCAAAAACATTACTCTGTGGAATTTGCTCCTGAATTATCCACAGCACAGTAGCTTACAAGTGCACAGTAATTTCTGGTTCTTGAAATAAACAAAGGGTGAAAAGACTTCATAGAAAAAAAAAAAACTTTATAGTTGGCCTTGTTTAAACTGAAGATTATATATGAGGACAGGCAATGACAGTGTTTTGTCTTGTCTAATGTTTCTTTGTTTAAATCAAATGATAAAGACTTATTTGACATCCTGACACAAGAAGTGGCAGGCCACAAGCCATTACTGCCACAACGTGTCATCCTGCTGCTCACAGCTGCATGTCACCGATCAAATGCTTTTTCTCACCATTCTTTCTATCCCATTTTCACATGAGGGTTAGACATCCTTGTGCCTCCACTTGGCTTCAACCTAAATAAATGTCTGTCTGAATACCCCGACTTGGCACTTTCCTTTTCATCTCTCTCTCACTCTCGCGTTCTCCTGAGTGTTTGACGACCAGGCACAGTGATGCCATTCTTTAGCAGCAGAGGGGTGGGCACCATTGCAAGCCAGTGGGCTGAATTGGTGTGTTTGGCAGACTGCAAATGGGAGGAGGGGCCCGGGGAAGGGGACCTAACATATTCAGCTTGAATGACCAACTAGATGGGTAACTAAACAAGAGAAAATAGGCCGGCTTCCACAGGGAGTAGTTTCAGTGCTGGACTCCAATTGGGGAATTGGTTCTAAAGAATTACGCTAAAGCACTTTATCTTAGTGAACCTCCCCTGCCAAACATGATTATCTGTCTCCTGTAGTGTGAGATACTGCTTACTCCTCTGCCTTTTTTTTTTTTTTTAAACAAACACTTCATCTGCTGTCTGGGAGCTCTTACCATTGAAGCTAAGACAGGTAAAAAGAGCGTTGCAGTCGCCACATTACTGGTGCATTCGGTGAAAGTAGCAATCAGCAGGCATAAGATGATAGCAATTGCCCAGGGAGGGATAGTTTGTAAGGGAGTCATCTGATCGCCCAACCACTTTGACAGTCCTGACACCTGAGAATATAAAACATTACCATACAAATTACCATATGAATTTTTTCAAGGACTTGAGCTGTATACATTTAACTCAAAACAGTGAATTAAGATCCTTACTCTGGTTAGTGCAGCATATATCTTTCTAAATAGCTGAGTAGGTTTTTTCAGCATAAACATGTTACAGAAATAACCTACAGTAAACTACCACATTGAGAAAAGCTTTTAAGTTAAAACACTCAATCATGCAGTTAAATTCTGAGGCAAGGCAAAATGTCCCATTAAAATTATGAATATAACTGCTACTCACTTCACTGCCTTTGGCCAGGGCAAAACCTCCTCCAAGAAGAAGAACAATCCCCCAGGGTAACTTCTTTTGGACCACTTGCCAAGTGAGTAGAGGTGGGGTTGGGCCATCAGTTTGAAGGGGTGCTATACATACAATATGTTTAAAGTCAGCAGTCATTGTGCAAACTCACATACAGACTACCTGCATGACACAAACTGTATTTTTCCTGAGTGATGGCTCACTTGTGTCAAAACTTTGGGTCCTCCATGAACAGAAATGCGGGGGTTTTGATGGCAGAACAAAGAGAAGAACAGCAATGAAAATTGCCACTGTGGCATCTGTCACATACCTGAGAATGATGAGAAAGCAAACAAAAACAGTTAGCTGAAAGTTTTCCTAAGGAAAAATCATAAACCTGATAGGTACAGAAATAGAAAAAAAGGGGAGAAAATTAGACTGAGAAATGTTTAATGTACGAACTCTGCTTGGGAGTTGAAGATCTCTGTCGCCCAGCCATGAACAAAACCCGGGTCCCTCGTGAACCACATCACCACCAGCAGGATGAAGAGACTGAGGATGCTGATCTCTCCAAATGACATCGGTCCCAACAGACGATATTCCTCACGGATCACATTATAGGCAGCAATTTCCTTCTCTGTCTTCACTGACCCACATCCCCACGTCTTCTTAAAGCTGGAGGAATCACATGGAATAACATTTTTGTGCCACCTCTACATCTGTTCACACTTTTGAAGCGGTGAAAAACATTTGAAGTTGATTCAAATCTCTGTCACTGTAATTAGGCTTTAATCATCACCAAACTCACTTAAATCCCATGAAGACAAACTGCAGCCAAAGCCAGGCCAGTGTGAGCATGAGGATCATGTTAGGGAAGGCAAAGCCAAACCAGGAGGCAAAGTTAATCACATCTCCATTGTCAGGAAACAGTCTAAGGAAAACAACAAATAAGAATAAAACATTTTAATCAACAGGATTTAAAATAATGGAACTGGATACTGCATATTAAGACAACACTCACTGGTTCATCTGGCCTTTGAGCACCAGATTGGGGCCAGTCCCTGTCAGTGTGGCGGTGCCTCCAATGCTGGCAGCATAACAAACACACAGCGTCATCCCTTTACACATTCTCCTCTTTTCAGCTGCCTCTTTATGCCTTGTAGCTTCCACCGATGCATCGAGGAAAGTCACAACCACTGCATCTTCAAACAAAAACCATGAAATTAGAGAAACTGCCAGCTGAAAAGTTTTAAAGGCTGAAAATATCCATTATATCGTACATCCTCCTAAAATCTCTTTTCTTACACAACATTGTTAAAAGATTATAAATGAAGGCAGCCAACACTTACTTGGCCCCTCAATCTGTTTCTCTGTCTGGGGAAGCTGTTTGCTGTCGACCTCTGACGTCTGGAGCTGCTCTTCTGTGTTGAGGAACTGAGGTCTCTCTGCTTCAGTGGTGTTCAGCTGTTCCAATACAGCTTGGACAATAGGCACCATCATGGCTGTGGTAGCTGTGTTACTGATCCACATGGACAAGAACGCGGTCACCCCCATGAAGCCCAACATCAAACTGTCAAAAAAAAAAAAGAACAAAAGGATTAGAAACTTGAACATATTCTCTACATATCTTAGGGAACAGATATGATTCCAAAGTGTAGGTCTAAAATTATTCCAAGACAAAAAAGAGAGGCAGGAGAAACTTACAGTGCAGGACGGACACCGACAAAAAGCAATACCCTCAAAGCGATACGTTTATGTAAATTCCAGTGCTCCACTGCAACAGCGACCATCAATCCCCCCACAAACAGCAGGTTGGTATCCTTCAGGTACTGCATACACACCTGAGACAAGCACATGGTTAAGAAAACAAACCCCAAAACATCTACATTGAGAGAACTTGACCTATTGATGCATTAATTTTTACTTACATCTTTTGATTGCATAATACCAAACAACGGGAAAAGGAGGGCTGGCATAAGAGCTGTTACAGCAAGAGGCAGGACCTCTGTGCACCAGTACACTGCCATTAGGATTATTATGTAGGCACATTCTGCCTCCTGTATATAAAAAAAGAAAAAAAAAAAACAGTGAAATCAGAAAGAAGTAGCCCCTCATTTAAGTTACATTTAAGTTACACTATAAACATGTCTTAATGTGGGAAACTTATGGATAACATCCTTTGAGATAAGAGACTATTACATAATGTCTATGCACTTTTATGGTGGTTCAAAGAATAAAAGATTAGATAAGGTAGATAAGTAAAGACAAGAGTTTTGTTCTTCTGATTCTTGTCTCTTAGGCAGTTCCTAAACTACGTATAAAAAAAGATAATATTTTGGGTCAATGATTGGTGAAATCCAGATAAAGAGACAAAGTCATGGTTGTTTTTAGATGACAACTTTACAAATATTCATATTGTCTTCAGCTTTTACAAGCAAAGCAAGCAAACTCTGAATCCCTACAAAGTGCACCTCTGTACATATTAGACTCAAGTACGCCTCTAACCCATGTCCTTATTCACGCTTTTGTCTGTGCCTATCATAACATGCCTGCAGCTGATGTGCATGTCTCTGTCACATGTAGCAGAGACAAGTGGACCGAGCCCTTTGACTGTGTTCCCACGCTGGACATGACCCTTAATGTTAACAGCAACTTGTTAAAATAACAGCATTATGGAACACAGGAGCTTCAGGCAACTCTGGACATTTTTTCAGACAGTGCGCTTCAAAGCTCCATCAACAGGTGCAACAAGGAGCCACTGCGCAGCATTCATATTTACAGACAATCATTCTGTTTGCGCGCTTTTCTGACCGAATTTAATTAATTAATGAGTTAAAACTTCATAAATAAACACTGAAATACGTGCATAGTTAAACTTTGTTTCAATGTTGCTTTAAAAATCATACTTACATAGAACTTTCTGAGTGAAGTATGTGCGTAAAAGCCGAAAAACTATGAATCATGACAGGATTTTCGCAATAAAAACTGCCAAATCTCCCCAGTTTAACCCCCGTGGACAAACTTGTTCTATATTCATTTATTGTTTAATCCAATTTAGTTACATACCGAAGTCCCGATTACCAGGGGTAGAGGAAGAAGAATAAATGGAGTTGAGAAGAGGATAAGTTCATTCTTAACGGAGCGTAGATATTTGAGGAATGCCATCCTAAAGGAAAATGCAGAATAGGAAGCTTTCGCACCATGGATGGCGCTTTTGAGGCGCGGTGGAGAGAAGGAGGGGGGGTGTCCCGGAGCAAATAAAAGAGAGAAGCGAATCACAATGAGGAGAGGGAGGGGAGGAGGGGGGAGG
>JAPSES010000144.1:15436269-15454383 GCA_029822895.1 Maxillicosta whitleyi
GACAAAAACATAAAAGTAGGTCAATTTTGGACCCCTGTGACCTTGAAATTAGGTCAAGGTCAACCATCTTCCTTTCCACCCTCTGTATGGACCCAAAGTACAATCATGCAAAGTTTGAAGAAAATCGGAGTAATAACCTTAGAGAAATCTTCCGTACAAAGGCGGACGTGGCTTCGGAAACGACACAAACACATATAGCTCTGCACTTATGTGGGAGCTAAATATTTACTGAGATAAAACAGAATCTATTTTTCAGATAAAACACATTTTTATATATTTTATTAGATTTTTTTAATACAAAAATCTGCATGTAACATGTTAAAAAGGGCATGAAAATTAAGCGCTATTATTTAAAAAAATAAATCTTTTTATTGTCTCACAGATAAATTTTGGGAATTGAACTAATTATGCAAGGCAGAGTGTTTCACAAATACGACCGCTGTTGCAAAGTCACTCGCAATTTATTTGCGTTTGAATGGGCAGGTTATCCATGTAACAGCAATGGATATGATGGTTACACACAAAACCTAGAATGAGGCTGCCAATTAACACAGTGCCTTTATTTATAACAGTATATAAGACCATTTACAGCCATGTTTTCCAGATCAAATGCACTGACACCAGGGTAGCTTTTCCTGTTCCAGTTTTGGTCCTCTTTTTAGCTCCAATATTTAACAAAAAATTCATTAATTTTGGGATGGCTCAGAACAAAAGCATAATCTTTTTGCATTTATCTGAGGTCATCATTAGGTACATCCTGCGGTGCAATATGTCTAAATTTCTCTTTTATTATTGGGTCTAAAAAAGCTGGAAAAGTGCCAAATACCAAAATGAACCTATTTTCATAGAACTACCCATTTGTTTACACAGCCAATCCATCTGTATGTATGTGTTTTACTATTAATGCTATTGGTGTGATTTTAAGCATGTTTTGTGTGTTGGTGTCTCTCCAAGGTGGTAAAGCTTTTCAGTGGGAGTTCGTCCATGGCCTGTTCGAATGTGCCATCTATGGTGGACGTATCGACAATCCTTCTGACCTCCGTATCTTACGGTCTTATCTGGAGCAATTCTTCTCTGCCCGACTCCTGTCCTCCTCCCTTTCAGCTGGACAGCGAAAGAGCAGAGGAGGACGTTTTTTTCCACCTCAAATCAGCCTTCCCAACACATGCTCTATCCTGGTAGGTTAAAAAAAAACATGTCATAGTGTCACACAAGCACAACCTTTCATTAGGTTATACTGCAACCATATTGTCTTCTGCTGGTGTCAAGGAAATACATTTTGTACATGAAGAAATGTACCCAAGTATGTTACGTCCCAGTCTGGGGGTTTACTACGACGTACATCAATGTGCTCACTTTGTGCATTCCCATCTCCCAATTACAAATACCAGACTGAAAACAAAACTAAATTTCGAGATATTTATTCTTAAAGAACTAAAGGAGGGTAGGAGAGGGCTCAGCTAAAATAACAAACAAAACGATTTTCAAAATGAAAACCTAAATTCTCCAAAACAAAATAGGGAAATAAAATACAGTCAATTATTCTTAACTCCCTGACGAAAAAACAGCAGAAAAATGTTCCAAAACAGCTGCCCTCTTACAAGAACACACGCACAATTTCACAAATAACATAAAACTAAAAAATAGTTTACAACCATTTACACTTAATTTCTAAACAAATGTTTGTCCGGTTGACAAAAACACAAATGACCGATTTGGAAGTTCGCAGGACAAAATGTGAGCCGAGGAGCATCTGGATCCAGTGTTGTTTAAAGGGAGGTCCATCTGCTATCAGTGAGCACCCCTGCAGGACTGGGGGAAAAACACAACACAATACAGGAAAATACAACTGCACAAACAAATTATGACACACTCAAAGAAATTCTACTTAATCAATGCTTTTCACCCACTATATTTCCTATAAATGCTCTGGTTAAGAGAGAAGTCTTGTTATGTTCATTTTGTTAAAACTGTTTTTATTTATTTTGTAATAAAGCCATTTCTTACCCTTTGTTCACATTTTTTGTTTTTGTTTTGCTTTACATTTCTTTGATATAAAGCATAATATCTAAACCTATTAGGCACATATTACATAAGTTATTGAACACACATTTCAAACTATTTCATGAAGAAAAAAGTCAGTATCAGAGTCCTCTGGCAGAATTATCATACTGTTTATACAATTTAATAACCTGTACTATGTAACAGGCCATTTTATTAATTTAATCCTTTGAGCCAATTGAAGTCATTGAAGTTTCTCAAATGAAAATTATTAGGGAAACTGTCTAAAATTGTACAAACAACCCATAAGAAGTCCTACTTTATTATTCACCATGCCATGACACATGGCATTCTAGTTTTTACTTATTAAATTTAGTCAGTCATGCTGCTTTGAATTGCTAAAAATGCTGACATTCTGTCCTTCTTTGTTTGTGTATTTCTTTGTGTGACCTGTGTGTGTGCCTGCGTCTTCCCAGGACTACCGCAGTGTAATTGAGAATCTCCCAGAGGATGACAGACCAGCATTCTTTGGTCTGCCTGCCAACATTGAGAGATCCTCCCAGAGGATCGTCAGTTCCCAGGTGCAACACACAACACACACACAACACACACACATAGAAACAGTGACAAATATACCACAATCTTTATCTCCGCTTCACTTATGCTAAAGGCATACATTTATTCCTTCATGTAAATATACATAAATATGCACCCATAAACTCACTCAAATGTAAGTATTACACTTTGGTTTTCTAAGCACACAGAGGATGTCATCCCAGGTGCACTCTGTACATACATTAAGTAACTACAGTCATGGAAAAAAAATATTAGACCACCCTTGTTTTCCTCAATTTCTTGTTCATTTTAATGCCTGATATAATTAAAGGTACATTTGTTTGGATAAATATAATGAAAACAACAAAAATAGCCCATAAGAGTTTGATTTAAGAGCTGATATCTGGTCATTTTCCATGGTTTTCTTGATAATATCCACTGATGATTTTATTCCTGATTTACTTGTAGATATAATATGAATGGCAGCCTTGTAGATTAAACTTCCATGATAACAAAATAAGAGAATGTAATCAGCATTTTTAACAAATGTGTTTGTTTACACTGTAATTGCACATGCAGACAAACCTCATGTGGTCCTAAATAATAATAAAATATATGTAGATAATGTATCAGTTATGTTATGGGATGCAAGACTTTACACACAGTTATAAATGTGACTATTGTTTAGAGACAAAATGTATTGGAAAAATGTGTCATGTATTTGTAAGACTTTATATTAAGATAGTGTTGCTCTCTAGGAAATTAAGCCAGTAGGTGCATTTGCACTTTAAATTTGCACATAAAACACTTGAGTAGAAATTATGAAAAAAACATAGCAAAAAAACAAACACTGAAATAAAGCAACAAACGTTTTACATGTAACAGAAGAAAAGTTGGTGTATTGATAAAATGTTAGTAATTATGTTTGTGTTCATGTGTCTAATAAGGAGACTTGTTTACTGAATTATTACAGCAAACAAACAGAAATGCCATTGTAGAAAGAAACAACAAATCAACATCACCATGTGTGATAACAAGCTACACAAACAGTTATTAGACCAAGGCTATGACAAATTGTGGAAGAGTCTTTAACAGTAAATATTGTGGTAAATGCTTCAGTTCATGGTATGAAAGCCCAAACAAGCCTCAGACGTTTTCAAAAAATATATCTAATGTTTGCCAACTCCTCAATTTATAGCTTGAGTAGATATTATTGTATGAAACTTTCAACTGACACAGTTTATACCATGATGATGATGAAAAGACTAGTCTTATTTTCAATTTACAGATTCTATTGAAGATCTTCTGAGGAATTCATTTAAAATATGTGAGGTTTGGAGTAAAACCCACTTATCCTCAAAGCAAATATACTGACAATGTGTTAGAGTGAGTTTTTGTTGTACACATCTGCAAATATATTCATGTGTATGGATGTGGATTTCTTGATGGCCACTGCAGATTCTGATGTAACTCAAAGCAACATACTTTTCTATACACAGAAATCGTTGTTTTGCTGTCATAGCCTTGTGTATTTAAAGGACTGAGAGGAAAGGAAATAAAATAAAATCACAGAGTTTTGGGGGGGAAAAACTGCATAAGTGGTGCATGACTGAGCTCTTGAAGGTCATATACTTTAATGTATTATAGATTTGATTTGAGTGACAACCTTGATTTTAAGACCAAACTAGGGTTGTAATGGTGTCATGGTGTTACAATTAATCGTAATTTTAAATGTCACCGTTAATTCATGGTCAAGGCTGCCAAAAAACATCCCATAAAGTACAATAGATTAAGAGAGGAACCAAAGACAGCCAATATGCGCTTCCCGCATGGAACAAAAGCATTGTTACAGAAGCACGGCATTCAACATTCCACGAGTGAAAATGAAAGAGAAAGAACAAGCTGACCATGTGTCATGTTGCTGTATTGTTCATGAATATATTTTTGATGTGGGCTCACTTTCATTTACATAGAATTTGCATTTGCTACCGTCACCTACACAGTTTGAGGCTACCATTGCACAACCCATTCACAACAATGTGGCTGCATAACTTTGTTAGAGTAAGGTCATTCTTCTTCAGCAGTTCAGACTGTCATACAAGATTCAAGAGGGTGAACTTGTGAATTGATGCTGTAAACACACTCACATGGGAAACTGCATAAAATAGTCTGATGTGCCTGAAGAGTGGGCCAGAGTCCTGCACGGGTCAAATTTTTACAAACTGCACCCACCTGAACCCGTCATACTTTATCCCGGACCCGACCCGTTAAGCGACAGAATTAAAATTTTGGTTCCACACCCGAGCCGAACTGCTATAAATAGACCCGAAACCCGAACCGTACCCGCATGAAAATAAATCTGAGAGCCAAAATGAAATACAGAAGTTTATTGTCACAACAGTTGATTATTCTCAACAACTTTGTGCTGTCCATTCACCAACTTCTTTTTCAGCTCTTCCGTAGTCATTTTAAACTGCACTGCATGACATCGCGTGATGATTCCTGGGAATGCGCGCGTACAGACAAAATCATATATATATTTTGCTTTCTATCTTGGAAAAGCGTATTTACATTTCACTACAACATAAACTTTTTTAATATATATATATATTTTTTTGTAGGCATTTTGTAAACCGCAGATTAGACCCACGCTCTGGTTCTTCTGACTTGACCCGAGCCAACATCCGACACAGCGCAACATTTTTCACCTGTTTCATAATTTTTTACGGGTCACCCGCGGTTCACCCACGGGTAACCGAGCCTGTGCAGGTCTCTGGAATGGGCCTGTACTGGAGGGGGGAGGCAAGAGTGGCCAATGCCCCCGTAAACAAGCATTCTGCCGCCTCAAATGAAAATGAGCAAAGTTTCAGGAGGCAGGGAAAAGGTAAATGAGCTTCACAACAGCGAGAGACATAGAGAAATTAATTAAGTTTCACTTTCACTTTGCAAAGGGACGTACAGTAGTATGGTCTGAACGTACCTATTGTGAGATATGTGCGACACGGACCAAACCCCCATGTATAAACCCTCGCAAAACAATCGCAGTTATTGTGAAACTGCAATTGTTTTTCTGACGATAATCGTAGCACCAAAATCTCTAATCATTACATCTCTTGACCAAATCCACTGTTTTCACAGCAACACTCTCTACAATTACAATAGAAGGATAGGATGGACTGAGTGAGATGTCTTTTTGTGTCATCACCATGCATACTTAAACCATGCAGAACCATTATAGCTTAAGTGTGCAATCATCATGTGGGCGTCAGCATTTTTGCACCCATTCTACCCATGTGTGGTCTGCTGATCAACAAAGCCACCAACCAAGTTTAATTCACATAAACTCCCACAAGGCCACTTGTGACTGTGCTACTGTGTCTTTCTACCTATCTCCTCTTTTGCTATCATTTGTCACTGTCACGTTAAAGCTTGCTCTGTGCGTGTGTGTCTTTGTCCCTTTAATGTATTCCCTCACCTCTCCCTTAAGACCCTTGTCAGTATCTGTGGGTTGTGCACTTAAACACACACTGAACACAGTCAAGGGGACAGGCAGTGGTTTTGCTGGATGGGTCTGCTGTCTGACGTTTCAAAATAAATCTATAAGATCAGTGTCAGTGATCCAACATGGGTCAAAGTGGATCCAAATGTCAGCAGAGAAAGCTACTGGGCTTTCAGACATGCTGGTGTGTGTGTGCATAATTAGCTTTCATCTGCAGTCATTTGAGTGTAAACTGTATCACTGGAGTGTCATTTTTACAGCAGCTCCTGATAAAACCCACAATTCTAGATTAAACATAATTAAAATGAAAACCGTCCCTAAATTAAGTGCACTTTTGAATGATTAAACAGGTTTATGGTTAGTTAATTTCTCTTAGTCATTGTCTCATTCCCCTCCGAAGTCAGTTATTACGATAAATTTAGTGACTGCCTGGTTTTTGCCAGTTAGAAAAATATAAATCTTAATATATTTAAATCCGTATGTATTCGAACCCCAATATATCCCAAATCTCCATCCTCAGCTGCCCTCATTTTTACCGCTGTCATGGTGAGGTTCTAGATTAGCTATCTGTTTTTTATCCCTACCCCGCTCCCCCTCTCTCTCTCTCTCTCCCTCTCCCTCTCTCTCTCTCTCTCTCTTTCTCCCTCTCTCTCTCGCACATGCATGCACAGACATTCACAGACATTCACACACTTTTCCTCCTGAACTGGGAAGATAAAGCAGGTGTTAGTAAAGAGTTCTCCTGGACCAAATGAAAGCCATTTATCAGACGCTCTGCCTTCCTCTCAGCACTCACATGTACGGACACTCACACAACTTCACAAACGCACACTGAGTCTAGATACAAGCACTATCCAGGACTCTGTGCCTGGAGCTAAGCATGCTTGATTAGGTGTGTAAGGAGCTGTTAGAAGATGTGTTTGGGGTTCCGCCGTTTCGCTCTTGTAAGATCTCTGGACTTGAATAGTGTAGCTCCATTTGAAATTTTAATGAGTGTCATTTTAAAATCACATTGGGTATTTGAGTGAAATTACTTCACATAAAGGTGTTCACTGTATACTTACATTTTTTTCAGATTTTCATGCAATTCAAGTGTGGTTCAGTAAATGCCACACATCTTTATTGCCATCACAAATGGGATCATTATTGTCAGACGGGCACCTGCCTCTAATTACATGAAGGCATGTAAGCTGTTTATTTTTAGCAACATTTTACAGCCATACTGCAGGATGTGTCTCTGCCTTATAAACTAATTCAGGAAACAGGTACAGTGCATCTGTGCAACCCCTTTGTTTAATTGAGTAATCTATTTGTGTTTATTATCGATTGACCCTCAGGTTATTTCCCAGCTGCGTGTGCTGAGTCGCTCAGTAGCCACAGGGTCAAAGTTCGACAGAGAGCTGTGGTCGAATGGGCTCTCACCCATCCTAAATCTGTGGAAGAAACTCAACCAGGTCAGTTCTTTTTTTGTGCAGTAGTCTTTGTCTGCCTTCGGTATAAAAAGCATTAAGGCACTTGTTTTCTTTGTTTAGTCTGATTAAAATCTTCTCCTTAAAAGGGCATTATGGAGTATTTGTACTGGTAAATATTTTAAAAATTACTTAAAATTATCATTAGAGCATTGAGAATCAATTAATTATATAGTAAAGAATAATGAACTTAATGTATTCATGCCTATGGTCCAGTGGATTTATATGGCCACTAGAGGTGAGTAGTGAGTCAGAAAGTGATAAGATGGGATGAGAACCATTAAGAACCAACTTTTAGAGTCAAAGAAAGTGACAAAGTGATAAAAGCTATAAGCACTATTGTTTTCACCATCGAACGGCTTCTCCAACATGGTGAGTTTGATTATGAGGCTGAAGAATGTACAAAGTTATAATGTGTTGTTATTATCTTTCTTATCTACAGTTCAAATGAAACTGTGACATTTCTAATCTTGTTTGGATGATTCCAAATAGATCTTTAGTGCAGCTACTGATAACACAAACTGGACAGAATACACAAGTGATTTATAGTTTTACTGTGGCTGTTTTCAGTGTAAAAACAGAGTTAATTTACATATACAATGTAAACTATCAACTGTGCATGAAGATTGTGAATGTTATTTTAACTGATGAAATCAGTCAAAATACTTTTGACTGTCAAAACAGGACTAAATCTCTTGATAATACCACATTTCAGATGTGTGTATCATTTTTATACTTTGTACTATTCAGTCAGTACAATACAGTGTGTGATTTGTTGGTGGTTTTGCAAAATTACTCTATTCTACTTTGTCCTTAATTCCTCAATATTAAATGATCATATAATAATAATAAAGCATAGACAGCATATCTTATGTAACATCATATTTTGCTTCAGGTATTTGACATTTTCAAGTTTCTTTTCCTAATCTGGTGTTATATTTCTCAAGTAAGAGCTAGTAATGTAAATTAATGAATACTATGAAACCTAAATGGAAATTAGCAGAGTCTAATGTGTGTGCGATAGCCACTGGCTTTTCTACTCGAGCAGTGCTGCCGTGTGCAGTTGCTTGGAGACCAGCACCTTTTCAAATCACCTCCACATTAAATAATTTAGTCACCATATTCCTGTTTTCTCACTCTGCCTCTCTTTCATTCACCCTTGTGCTGTTAATCACATGGCCTTCTTTTCTCCCATTTGCAGTCACACATCTACAGCCTCTCTTCCATGTATTCCCATGTATTGTTTTGCAGTTGCAGAGAAAGAATGATTGACTGTGTTAATTGTTTCCATTTTATCAACAGCTGCCTTTTGTAGATCCCAATCAACCTCTGACTGCTCTCAGTTAACTGGCCCTTTGTCTTCTGCTAACCCTTGGTGTTTGACCATCAGTGCATGTGTGTTACCTGATGTGTTGAATGTGCAAATCTTTGTCTGTTTCTATAAATTATGACTCTGTGTATGTGTGCGCGTTCTGTCACTGTGCCTTTGTTTGTTTCATACTCTGTATCCAGAAAGAGGATGTTTATTTGCCTGTTTAGTCACATTTTTATTAGAGACAATGGCAAAGTGTAGATGAGCTAAGTCTCATCCTACCAGTTGTTTTTCTTGTCTCATTTATCCCCATTTTCATTGTTTCCACTCCTCCACTCCACCTTCCCACCATCCCTGTCATCCTTCCTTTCTTTCACTGCCTTTTTCTGAGTGGAGGCAAAGAGAAGAAAATAAGCTGCGAGTTTAGAGTGTGATGCCTGCAACAAAATACAATAACTGTTCACAAATACAAACAATACAATACAAAATTCTTGATGTACTTTAATCAGATCTTTGTGTTAGACAAGTGTAATCAAATTAGTTTCCTATGTAAAGAGATTTCCCATTAGGTTATATCTTGTTGCAATGGAAGAACCAAGAAAGGTAGGATTTCATTCATGTATGCAGAGATAAGGAGACTCACCCAGAACACTGAAAGAACAAAGAAAGTGAACAACTAGCTAGAAATAATTGAGACTGGATATTAAGAGCAGCTGTAACAAAATGCATTATTGATCTAATTGCAAATAATCCTATGTTCATGTCCTTGTTTTTTTTTTTTTTAGCTTAGTTGTTTTAGTCCTTAATTGACTGTAATATTCTATTGAACTGCTATAATGCTATAATGTAAAATAACCAATAGGATGTTATTTTTGTGACTTCTCACATCTTTATGCTCGTTTCTTAGGGCTCTGCTCTGATCCATCAGAAGGTTTCCCCGCCAGCAGAAGGTCAGGGGTCACCGGTCCTTTCATTTGTTGCTCTGGAGCAGTTCAATGCAATCCGTATGGTTCAGGTGTGTCAGTTTACCAGTGATCTTACAAATTGAAAACCTTTTTTGGTTTTTTTTAATTTTTTTTTATTTTGGAGTTATTTTGGGAGGCACATTCTTTGCAGGTCAGAGGAAGGAAAAAGGATCAGTTTCTCTGTGCAATACAAAAAACGTGTTGCTGTCATGTTATGACAACATGTGTTATCACTATATAAGGTCGTAACATGTGGGGTTCAAACACAATATATATTGAAATGCAATAATTTATAATTATTTATTAAAGTATTTGTAGAGATTTTTTTTTTTTTGCTTAAACACATTATTATTTTGAAAGACTTGTAGAAATGAGCTGTGCAATATTATGACCTTCCATATGGAGACACCTATGTATAGATTTTGAAAAACAAAGAACATAGTATATAGGCTTGTTGTCACAGTAGGCAGGGTGTTAGTCTAGTAATCGGAAGGTTGAGAATTCCTGACATAGTCACTGATTTTTTTTTTTCCCAACAGCATTTCACAATGACCTTAAAATGTGTTCACAGGGTATTCATCAGTCTCTGGCTGCATTGAGCAAAGTCATCAGAGGGACCCAGCTGCTGACTCCTGAAGTCCAAAAACTGGCCACTGCATTACTCAATCAAGAGGTAATTATGACAGAAAAAGTCAGAAACTGAAATAGATAAGAGTTGGGAAAAAAAACACAGTTATGACAAATACCATGTGTATAATCAGGAGTCCCTGTATATATATTTTCAAGATGATTTAGGTGTCATCTTAAAGTGTTTAAAGGGGTCATATTTTGCTGAACCCACTTCTATTAATCTTTGGTTTATTTATTTGTGTATTTGGACTGTCGTAGTTCCACCCTCCAGGTGCTGCAAAGCTATCTTTATTTTCATTTTGGCAAAAATCGAGTGGATTTCTACAACCCGTTTCAATTCCTTCTTAATTTGTTATGTCTATAACTACATCACAACATTTTCACATGTAAGGTCCAGATTTCTGATGAACATTTCTCAGAGTACGACATAATTGTTTATCAGCGTTAGCGATTGTAGTCCAAACTGAAAAAATGTCCAAACTTCGAGTCAATTACCTATGATGTTCAGATGTTGGTTGAACAGGACAGAGCAGCACAGAAAATAACCTGTAGGGGGTGAGGCATGAAGTGGCTGATCTGCATTTAAAGGGCCAGCACTCAAAACAACCTTTCTGGTGTCATTAGTCTGAAATAGGTTTGAAGATGGACCTGTGGAGTTGAATTAATGAAGAATTCAGACCCAAGCAGAGCATTTCGAATATATATAGACCACAGGGAAATGTTTGAAAATTCCATTTTAAAAAAAATTCAATATCACTCCTTTAAAAGGCTAATGTTTAATATTTAAGGGGATATTGGCAGAGAAGAAATATACTATTAATATTTAGATTTCCATTAGTGTGTTGTCACCTGTTATGAGTTCTTGCTATGAACCCTGTCTCTACTGAAGGTCAGAATAGACAAACCAAACAGACTTTATTCAGTGTAGCTTACAGACTGTGGATACTTATTGGTGATTTTTGTAGCTGTGAGTGTGTCCTAGTATGTGACTTGTCCTTGCTGTTGATTGTCTGGAATATCAATGCTGCGTATAACCTCTTCAAATAATGAAAAAGACCAAAAGAACATCCCTCTAGATTTTTTCTGTAGCCTCTATTAAATGAAATTCACACCTTTTCACTGCCTTTTTTTTTCCTGTCAGACAAATATTAAGCATATTTACTGTTTATTAATCTCACTATAAAACAAAACGTTTTTTCTCTGACTCTCTCAGATGACATCTCATTCTATTTCTTTGTCAACGTTGGATGTAAAATTTTCTCATACTGTGAAGTTAAGGCCTCAGGGGCAGGGACACTAACAGTACACAGAGCTGACTTGTAGGCAGCGAGCAAACACCGCATGTGTCCTTGTGTATGTCTCCAGGCTGTGATGAAGACAAAGGGGATGTGGTGGAGGAGGTAGAGGAGAGATACACTATCAACTCCTGCAGCTTATACTTCTAAAGCTCACCTATTTTCAATTCATTTTGTCCTATTTGTGAAATGGTGTATTAGAATATGCTTTTTAAGCACGTATGTATTTTTAAAGATTTATTAACACCCCAAACATTACTATGTAACAGTTCTATGCCAACATTAGGCCTGTTGACCACATTTGCATTTCTCAAGCTCACTGTTAAGATAGAATTGGGATATAGGCTATGTGAAGAACTATAAAAAGGCAGCAAAAAGGAAAAAAAAACTGTTTCTGTATAAACCAGACAGTAGTATTTAGTGTGACCTGCCTTTGATCTTAACATGTCTTATCTTTTGGTTCCGAGTTTAGATTTATTGCATTAATTATCTGATGTTTTGGTAGCATGTTATATTCAACTCATGTCAGATGTTTAGTGACTTTAACTTTTAGAATCCATTTAGTTTTGGGTTTTGTTTGTTTGTTTTAGGGCTGTTCACATATTATCCTGCATTTTTTCCCCCCTACAATGTCTATCTGAAGAACAGTGAATGACAATTAAATATGGATACACATTCCAACCCGGTAAAAACAAAGCATGAAGGATTACGGTACTGTAGCTCTATTATTTCCATCAGCCTGGTTTGAATCCATCGTACAGGAATTATCAGGATTTGCTCAGTTGATGATGTTGAACTAATAAGTGAAGGACAAGAAATAAAACAAAAGATAATTATTAATAATCAGTTCAGACACGTTCTCCATTTGTTGTGCATATCATGTCACTGCAGCATTTGTATGAGTTGTCTGACAACAGGACAGATGTATTTTGTTTGTTTTGAAGGCAGAATGCTTTTTAAAATATGATTCATTATGACTCATAACATTGGCACACAACTGTTTCTTAACAGTCGTTTTGCATAGAGAGGAAGTGTTTTTAAAGACCTTGATCACAGTGAACTGAATAATATGATCATAATGAGTAACCATGGTTGGGGGGAAAAAAATGGAACCCTGGAAAAGGCAGCAGCAGTTGTCCCTTTTCTTGATATACTGCTGAACATGTCAGCTGTTCGCAGAATCTTTACACATAATTATTACATTTACTAGTAGCACAATCTAAAACTTGACGACTTATCTAAAAGCTTATGACTTTTGTCACCCTAATAATTATTTTTACGTCACTCTTATAAAGTTGACAAGCCATTTGCCCATAAATCCTGTACAAAACCTTAATTTTTTCCAGTCGTGATATAAAGTTATAAAGTTTAGCCTGACAGATAATACTGCTACATTCCTCCAACTCAAACAACACCCACGACTGGAATAAAAATAAATTAATAAATGAATAAAAGTTTTATGAGAAGGAGTATGGTAAGTAGCAAATAGAAAATGAAAATAGCACCACTGAATAGATGGCTGAAATAAGGTTATGTGATTTATTTATATGAAAAAAAGAGTTCTTTTAGGGTTGTAATATTGCAAAAGATTGGCAGGCACGGCTCTGGAGGAATAAGCTCCATTGCCCCTCTTTTCAACTGAGCAGTGAAATATAATTAGACACTTGGAAACTACCCAAGCATCAGATGAAAGGGGTAAGTATCAGTACAAAATAGAAATAATATCACAGCTGCCTTTAGTCAGTAAAAATAGCATTAATACCATATTAACACTCATGTAGAAGTGACTTTTTTAATCAAAGGTTAAATAACCTGATGCGTGAGTGAATTTTTCTGCAGCACTCGAAGAACATCGCGTGGTTCTGCGGACTGTTACATTTCATTTCATCTCTTGCAGTGCAGCATCGGGACTGATGCACGTTAAAAAATGTCTGTTTCTTTCACCAGTTTTGTAGATTTCATGAGTTATAAAAGCAAATGTCTCATTCATATACGCGCTTGCCAGCAGGATCCACCAACAACTTGCCTTGGAGATCAGCTAATGTGCAACAATTAAAAGCTCTGGCAACAAAATACGACACTGAATCACATACACGTTTCTCATGAGATTCTGTTTGAAGTGTATTAACAAGACTGAGAATTAAATGTTGAAACATAAAGAATGTTGTAATTGCTTGAGACTTCTAATCATTTGTACAATACATATGTAGTGTAAGGTATCTAAAGTGCCTCCAGGACTTTTACTTTAAAGAAAATGATGATGAAAATAATAGTTAATATTTGCATCATAGACATTTCAGCAATTTTCCTATACACAGTTTGAAACACACACACTCAGCAGGAGTAAAACTAAATGGATGGCATACAGCTGAGAGCTATACAAGGTCTTGTTTATTTCCATTATGTCTTTAAGCTTGAACAGCGTCGATTCCTTAATTCGTAATTTCCCATTGTGCATATTTATGTGTGCGTGGGTGTGATGTAGTTCTCTGATCTTTGCTTCAGTTTAATCATCGCAGACTGTCTAACCTGTCCCAGTTAACACTAGGATCCTGAGGGAAGGTTTCTTTTGTCACCTCCTTATATATTTTACTTTTGTTAGTGCCATTAATATAAAACAAATCACCCATTTAAGGTGTTTTCTACATGGTATGATTAAAATATATCAATTAAAACAAGAAAAGATGACGCTGCTACATGAAAAATGGCTAATCATGGTTTTATCTCTACTTACTGTATGTTAGTGTGGTCATATGGATAAAATGACAGACACAATATGAAGTTTTTATTTTGTTATGCAGTGATCTTTGACATTGGCATCAGCTAATATCACTATCTGTATCTTTCAGTGTCCTTTAACATGGCAGAATAAATGGGAGGGACCAGAAGAACCAATGCAATACCTCAGAGCTGTCGTGACACGTGCTCTCGCCATACAGGTATACATACATGTGAATATTTGAAGATGTATATTATGCATGGGCAGTCATGGCCTAGGAGGCTGGAAAAGCAGCTTGTGACAGAAGGGTCGCCAATTCAATCGTCCGGAACCAGCTGATCTGCTCCCTGGGCACCTGACGTTACACAGTATGTGATGGGTTAAAAGCAGAGGGCCACTTTCAGTGTGTGTTGCATGTGCCAGCTATTCTATTTCATTCCTGAAGTTTTTCTTGCAGTTCCATCAGGGACGGAAATTCACACAGTCCTACTAGTGTCAGAGGACCTTCGTTTAAAAATATGTGATAAAATTTCAATCTAATAATTTGTTGTAAAATCACTCGACGGCCTTACTGGTAATTACAAAACTCCATATGTCCCAGGGAATACACTCTTAACAGGAGTAAGACTCTTATGAGGCAATAGAGTTTTCTAATCAGCATTAGTGTGACTGAGGGGTCCATTTAAAGCTGTCATCCATTTACATCCTATCACTGGAGTGTCGGCCTTTAGTTGTGACACATAATATGGTATTTCTTTTCCAAGCTATTAAAAAAAAAAAAAAAGACCTTGCACCTTTAAACATGAGGTTGGATCCCTAAAGGCCCTTTTTCTGATGTATTTAAACATCACATTTGCACAGTCCTTGAGCTGTGCCAATGGGATGTGATGTCCTTGAGTCCATGCTGAGTGCTTTCAGCTCAAACTGAAGTTATTTATGACTGATCTAGGCAACGTCTTGATTAAAACAATGCCAGAAAATTACTAATGTTGTTTTTTTTCAAAGGTGCAGTATAAATTAAAGGGGATTATTATTTAAAAGTACAAGGTTCTGGGAAGTGCCTGCCCCAGGTCGCTGCCAGGAAATAAAGGTTCTGGCTGAAACTCCTCTATAGCTGCTCTTGACTTGTGTCTGACTGTACGCCTACTTCAATATGCTCTGGCAGACTGGAATGCACACATACACACTCAGACATTCAGAAATTATTTATTTTTATGTGAATTTGATGCGTTTCATTATTCGTGTGGGCGGTCTCACTGCCTGTGTCTGTTTGTCTGCCGGCCTGCCTGCCTTCCCATCTGTTTGTGTGTATGTCTCCCTGTCTGCCTGCCATCTCTTGTTTCTTTCTGACTGCAAGCCTGCCTAGTCTACCTGCACTTCATCTGTCTTCATGTGTGTCTATCTGGAGGCAGTACTGTCCTTAACTGTCTATTTGTGCCATCAGTGCTGAGTGATGTCTCTGTTAGCAGTGTGTCTGTGCTCTCTTTGCTAATCAGTCTAATAAAGGCTAGGCCAGGCCAGAGCTGCTGCTGTGTGGAGCAGCTGAAGAATGAAGAGCTAATAACACAGCAGTGCATCCGGAGACACAAGAAGACCTTGAAAACACAGATTCTCACACACACATGCACAGAAAACCAATGCATACCAGCATACACTGGCTTGTCTTTTATTATCACCCAAAATTCTCTCTTGGTGCACATGCTGGGCCGTGTTGATGTGCATATGGGCTTGTGCTTCATAGATTTCTTCGTGGTCTATTGCTCATCCTATTTTATCTCCAAAGCCAGTGCAGACTGATGCTATGCTAATAATGAATCCATTTATAATCAAGATAGGATCAGATGTTTGCTCATTGTGCCTTTAGTCGTCAGCAGTTTTATTCAGCTGACCTCCAAATCCTGTAGTTTCTATGGTGATTTGAAGAAAACTGCCTGCCTATTAAAAAAAGACACGCACAAAGATCCCCCAAAATTAAGACTTAAGTCTTAGGTCTGCTCTGAAGACAGAAATCAGAACTCTTCATCTCAGCTATGTGGATGAAAAGGATGAAATAAGTTCTTGTGCCTTTTGATAATATTTTCCCCAAAAAAAGAAATGGAAGCATACAAACCAAGAGCTAAGATTGTGTTGTTTAATGTTGTATCATACTAGGTTAAGTCCTGAGCTGCGTGTTGGACAAAAATAACAAGCATTTACTGCAACGCACAAGCAGAATGCTTACCCGATGGAAGCAGATGTTGCTGAATCAGGCAGACTGGATAAATGCTTTGGATAAGGCTTAGCTCTGTCTCCAATCACACATATCCACACTTCATGCTTCACTTCAGTGTTTGTGTACCTGTGGTAGGATGTGGCAGGTGTTGCCTTTAAGTGTCGTTGCACAAACATGCCTTCACATGTACATGCATTTGTGCTGTGTATGCATTTACACACTTGTGTGTGTGCATTTACTGTATTTCCATCAATAGGTAATTGGAGAGAGCTTGTTAACACAGTGATAAAAGAACAAGGGGACACTAAAGACTTTATTGGCTACACATTTTCATTGACTTTATGTTTGGGCCTCCTTTTGTAACCCTTTTCATCTCTCATTAGCTACTGACTCAGACAGAAAATTATGATCACTCCTATCAGGTCAACATTCTGTTTGACAAATGACATTTAACGAGGAAAATGTGGTCCAAATACAGTCCTTCTGTACCGGTTGGATGACATAAATATTTAGTCAAAGTTTTAAGAATTCAGACTTGGTTCCATTTGTGAAACTTTAATTATCTTCAATTGATCTCAGTGTTTTGCATGACTCCTCTGTGAAACTGATTTTATGCCTGAGTTGTGTGTGTTATCTTGGAGTGTTTCTCATTTGTTATTTTTTTGGGTGATTAATCTGCGTGTCTGTCTGTGTTTAGAACTGGGTGGAACGCGCAGGCAGACAAGCTCTTCTATCGGACACACTAGATCTGTCTGAGCTCTTCCACCCCGATACATTCCTCAACGCTTTTAGACAGGAAACTGCCAGGTAACATCAACGTATGTTCAGGTACGCTCTTGTCAAGGTAAAAACAAACAACAGTGTTTAACCTATTTTCTGATTTTAGGTCTATGGGTTGTTCTATGGATAGTTTGGTGTTTGTCTCATCATGGAGGAGTCATATTGCACAGGCCAAGCTCCAAGTCAAGGTAGAATCAGAACAAACAAACATCTTCCTACAGATCATGCATGCCAGGCAGCAGACACACCCCATCCAGCTGCAGAACACTGAGCTATAAACAAAGCCGACTCTGGATGAGTGATAATTAGAAAATAATGGGGTACGAATGGCAAGAATAGAATACAAATGCAGATAGTTAGAACGGAGCCAAAAGAAAAGAAAATGTCGAGAAAGAAAGCAAAGAAAGTTCACTGCATAACCACATCAGACAAGTCTGCTGCTTTTGGTAACAGTTATCTGCATTCCTCTATGTATTTAATGCATTAAATCAGCAGAAATTATTCAATAATTGTTAATTTAAAAACTATGGAGTGAACCATCTCTGTGCAAAAGCACTCCAACTTCATTTTTATTTTATTCATGCTGATTTAAGTTTCATATCTATTCGTTTGTTTGTTTCTTTTTTGTCGTGCCAATAGTTATTGGCATGATATGACATGTATTCAGTTAAAATGTG
>JAPSES010000144.1:15457178-15484288 GCA_029822895.1 Maxillicosta whitleyi
AAAAAGCCCAAAAGGTAAATTCTGCCTTTTTCTCTGTCTTCATTTTATTCCGATTTAAGACACAATGGTCAGAAATATTTTGCATTGTCGGTTTAACTTTAGATTCGAACGGTCTTACTGCAAAATATCAATTTTGCACATGCAAAGTAAATCAAGATTAATCACGATTAACTATGAAATTTCTGAGATTAGTTGCAATCAAGAAAATGTATCTTTTGACAGCCCTAATAATCATAGATGTGTACATTATTGTGATAAAAATAATCCTAAATATATGTATTCCTGTACATATGTATTTTGCCCCAATGATAAGGAATGTGCTGGAAATTTTTAAAACACCTTTAAAAGTGCTTGAATTTGACCTTGACAAATGTGTATGAACCCTGATTATAGGAAATGATTAATATTAAGTGACATGTTTTATTCATCCACCTTGTAATTTTGAAAGGTTTATCTAGTGCAACAATTATTTCCATCATTTTTGGCTTCTTTCTAATAGTTTGTTGTCTTGGAACAGAACTGAACCATTAGAGGAGAAAAAACTTTATATTAAGGTTCAGCTGACCTAATGTTTTGGACACATAACACTGGTGAACCTCGGTCTTGATGACAGGGGAGTCAGACCACTTTCACAAACATTGAGTGGGGTTCGGGTTGTGGCCGATCCATGTGTTAAATCAGCGTTTCTCAACCTGTGGGGTGGGTCACTCCTGGGTGGGTTTTGTTTTTTTTTTCTTCAGGTCAGAACATGTAGCAGGTGGAACTAATGTTTTGGCATCAGAGCAACCTGAACTCATTTTAGAACTCATTTTACAATAAACAAATCCACTGCCATGGTGATTTCTCACTTGACTAGATAAAGAGTTTGGAGAAGGGACAAGGATTGTAATGAGTCAAAAAAGAAAAACTTAATGTGTTATTGTAACAGTTACTGATACTGTTAAAATATGAATATTTGTTTCCAAAAATGTGTTCGTTGTTCTAAAAAAAATAAATAAATCACTACTTAAGATATGATAAGATATATTTTATTGATCCACCAAGGGGGGAATTCCAGTGTGTACAGCAGAACACGACAGTATGCATCAAATCATAATTGTTATAATTATCATAAGATCTCTGAACATTTCATATTTTTGTCTGAAAATATTTGTTGCTTTTAATACTATTGTTTTGTTTTGTTTTTTTTTTTAAGTAAATTGTTTTAGTTTGCTCAACAAATGATTCAAAGAAAACCAAAACAGAATGGTTATAATATGATGTTTCTTTCATTTGTAGTTAAATTTGAGCCATTGTTAAAGTTCTGTTGGGACGTTATTATCCTGATGAATCCTGGTGTTATCATCCTGGAATACATCTGTGTTATCAGGGGGAAACTCCACTGATGTTCAGACTCATTTGTTCCGTTTATTCAGGTTCAGTTGATCATATTTAATGGATGCAGAACTTTGCTGAAGCTGGACCTGAACGACTGAACCAGCCCCAGATCATAACACGGCCCCCACAGGCTTGTACTGCAGGCACTAGGCATGATGGGACATTTAAGACATTGGAAAACATTAGAACATTAGAACTATTATTCCACAAATGTATTCTTAGTAGATTAAATGATGATTGTGTGTGTATGTGTGTGTGTGCAGATACATGCTAGTTGATGCTATTATGTATTCACCTTCTTATGTTTTTGTTGCCTGTCTTTTATTTACTTGTTATTTTTGATCCTTTATGTTTATGAGATAAAAACTATGTTGAGTCTGTCACCAGATTTGACTTTTAATCATATACGACTTGTTTTTGTATGAAGAAAAATATTAAGACTGACAAGTACCAAGCCTTTGAAAGTTAAATAAAAACTTGAATTTAAAAAAAAAATAAAGAAATAATGAACTCACGGCATCAGTTAAAAGGTTAAAAAAAAAAATCTGTTGCAGCTGAAACATTTTAATCACTGCAGTAATGATTCAGTGGAACATTCTTTCCTATTTACTCTCCTTCACCCAGGCAGGAGCTTCTTTTTGGTGTTTTTTTTTTTTTAATCACTGTTCTTTATCTTTAATCCTTGTGTCTGTGACAACTGAGAGGATTATTGTATTTTTTGATAGATGTTCCTCCAGGACTTTGTCATATATTATTCATTATTTCATGGTATTCATTATAATGAACACCAAATAATGTTTTTTTTTTTTTTTTATTCCTATTGATAAGATGAAAAGAGGCTGTCATTCTGATCGTGAATTAATCTTGTAAATCTATGTCGCCTATCACAGGTCGCAGCGACTGAAACGCATTAAAAATCTATCTACTTCTGAGTAAATCAGATGAACAATATCCCATAAGATGTTATTTTGTTTGATTCAAATAACAAAGCATAGGGTGACTCAGCTTTGTTGCAGTGTTCATCAAGGTGAGGAGGGTGTCACTGTAAAATAAGATGAGATCAGAGGGATTTCAGTTCCACAGCGCTGAGAACAACCTTTGTTTTAACTAAAAAGTTTAGGCGCTCTGATTTGGCTTCGAGCCCGACACAGAGTGGAAAGTGCCCACTAATGCCTGTTAAAAATCATCACTTGAGTTTTCTCTTCGCCAGCGTTATGTCAAAGATGCTAGCCAGCTCCTCCTCTGAAAAGGGAAAATTCTGTTAGTTAACAGAACAGCATTCACAGCACAAGAGTTCAACATCTTTAACCACACAGAATAAAAGCTTTGCGCTATTGGTGCCTCATGCAGCTGCTTGGAAATATTTGGTAGAGGTTCTGCACTTTGCAAAACCTGCTTAAAGTCAGCTTCAGCAGTTTTTGTAGTTGTCAGTACAGCTAGAATTGCTGTCTTCGCAAAACCATTTTCAGTCTGTACAGATGCTCAACAGATGGCCTGGGCTGTTGCAAACATCACCCAGCACTAGGGTACTATTTTGTTCCCACTGGTTTTAATGGGATAAATGCAGATAGAAGCTGGAATCGCATCTTATGTTGAAATCTGTTTATCATCAGTATTTACCACGGAAGAAATGATGATAAAATACGCATCAGTGTTTGTATTAACTCGTTAAGACCCAACTAGTCACTGGAAATTAAAATCATATACTGATCTAAAATGTTTAATGACTTCTGAGCCACTAAACCTATTAATGCAATCAAATAATTCAGGTAAAATGCAGTTTTATATCTTTTCATGGTCATCAGCTATGACCCATTTGGACGTTCAGTAGTAATGTTTGATACCACAGGTTTCCTTTCAGATCCAATACTGAATAAAATTCAGGCTCAGATTCAAGATTCAAAATGCAAGAAGTTTATTGCCATTTGTGCGTAACACATAGGAACTTTTGTGCGGCCGCTCCCAGGATCAAATAAAACAAAGGCACAGGACAACCATAAAATTCTATAAGAAACTAAAAAACTATGCATGTACAGACAATATATAACATAAAACCTTCTATGAAAAACACCCTATGAGAGCTGTTTAAAAACCCAGGACAATAAATACAATACATAGAAGAATACAGTGAAATAGAATGAATAAAATAGAATAAGATACAATGCACTACAATAAGGACACACACACACAAATCATATTGCACTTGCCCTTTTATATCAGTGATACTTTGTACAAAATACTTAATGTCTGGAAAATGTAAAAAAAAAAAATGTAAAAAAAAAGTATTTCACAACATACCTCATAAAGAATACAAGACATGACATGATTGTTTAATTAAGAAGAATCTATTTATTTACCAATATCATACCGCAGAGTGACACTTCAGGGTGATGTCTGCCTTTTTTCTCTCCTCGAACCCTGGTGTTTTCATTTTTGTTCTTTCCTTCTGATAACACAGAGAACAGTCACCTCCAATCCATCAGTTAGAACTGGATCTGTATTCCCATGTATGTGTTGTTGTCTAATGTAATCTTAGACGGTTGTAACTGGAAGTGTATTTCATTGCTCTGAAATATGGGCAATGGCAAATAAAGTTTCTTTGAACTAGTATAAAAAAACATAACTTACATATTAATTTGTGTTAACATCAACATTTTCCCTCATTCACAAGTTGTTTGTTTAGAAACAAAAGCACATTAACTGTTTTCCCCTTTAGTCAGTTCTGTTTTGTTTTTTTTTTTGCCACACATTACAACATATTTTAGTCTGTACCTGACTTGAATACGTTCACACCTTTCCTATAGATGTTGTGTTCACATGTGTGTACCATGGCCCAAGCCCGAGTACGAGTGGGTCTTACAGTAGGTGGTAGCGTGGAAGGAATTCAGTCACCATACTACAAATGCGAAAGTCAGAAGAAGACAAACCTTCGCTATATGTAAAGTGAAGAAGAGCGACCTTTGATGTGCCAGATATCTTACAGAATGGTTCAGTCAATAAGACGAGCCTGTGCCGCTCGGATCTGAGACTTTTTCAGGAGACAACAGGAGCAATGTCTATGGTTTCATGGTGATAAACCCACTTCCGTTGTTGGAGTAGTGATTAGGTCACTTCCGGACTTGGGCATGGATCGCATTCACATGGCAACACATTGTGCTGGAGTCCAGACCCAGGACCACCTTATCAACTGGACATAGGCATGGACCTCCAGCATGGAAGGGTTGCAGTCACATGGATATTTATTAGGTGGACTTGGGGGTCCAGCGTACTCGGGCATGGACTCCATTACACTGTGTGAAAACGCCCTGAGTCAGAGTTGAATGACTGAGAAGTATCACTTAAGAAAGGCTAAATATACAGTAAATTGTATTTTGTAACTGCCACAAAAGTAGCACTGGGTCTTTGGGTTAATATTCAAGTTTGATAATTGTAGAAAGTCAATAAACTTTCATCCTCGGAGTCTCACTGGGAGTTTCAGTCGCTCATTTTCTTGGTTCTGTCACAAAAGCTTGGACGATATTGTGAAAGATTCATTCTATGTTTCTTTTCTTCTTCGCCGCTTCTTCCCAATCATGTGTTGTTTGGAAATCCTTTAAAAAGGAACCGCCTTTTATCCTAGTTATTGAAGGTTCAGCAACCATTCTGAGTGTTTTTCCCATTCTGATCAATGTCACCATGACTGGCCAACACATGCCGTCTAAAAGGATTGATTTCACATGAGGCCATCACTCTGGATCGTTCAGAATACAACATGTGGCTGTAAACGGTGTCATCCCAAGAAATGTTTCACACTGTTGTGTGTGTTGTGGTCAAGCCCATTCATGTGCCAAGTACTTTTTCTATTTCACACAAAAGTATTCATTCTCTTTTAATTATTCTCACCTCTTGATGTTGACATATATGTTTTTATTTCTACAAGAATTAACTAGCCGATAAAACAGGTGTTCTGCAGTTGAATGTGGTTACAAAACAATCAGGTGGGATATTGGACTGTTCACTGTTTACGCCTATAAAACTGAGAGGGGTTGATAGGAAAGGTGGAGGGGGGGCACAAATAAAAATGATTAACAGGTAAGAAGATGGGGGGGTGTTTACATCCACTCTTCTTGCCATAATTGCAGACTGAACAATCTTTTTTCCAAGGTTTTTAAGGTTTATTTTGTTCCCCATCTTTTTAAATTGTCAATGTATCTTATTATTTTCATGTACCTTTGTTCTTCTTATTATTTTTGTTTATATATTGAGTTTTAAACTACATTTTAATTGTCTCACATATCCAAACCCATCTCTGCACTATGTTATACTGCACTAGTTGCGGAGATCATTGCAGCACTCTTTGTTATTGTAGAGCAGGCTTAAAACTTTTATTTATTCAATCATTTATTTGTTTTGTTGTCCTTTTTTGTTTTTATTTTTAATTTTTTTTTTTTTTACACTTTCATCTTCTAAGTCTCATTGCTTTCTTTCTTTTGTTAGCCAAGGAAGAAATAAAATTGCATCACACATGTAAAATGCAGAAGAAAATTCAGAAGGGTAACGTGGTGTTTAAATGACTAAAAAAAAAAAAAAAAAGCCACATAAAAGACATGTCTTTGTAAAACTTTCAGTATGTTTCAGTACCATTTTGGAGCTTACAGGATCTTGATTTTTACATTGTAGAGAGGACATGTAAATAATGGAGCCATGTGGTAAGTATAATGTTCAATACTATCTTGTCAGTGATATATGTATTGAAAACTTTTTTTTTTTTCATTAAAGTTTTATGTCTGTCTGTTACGTCTTAGCAAGGACACTCTTGGAAAAGAGATTTTTAATGTTAGTGAGGTTTTCTTGGTTAAACAAACAAATGAATGAATAAATGAATGAATAAATAAATATAAGACCCCCTGTGTTTTTTTTTATTTTTCAAAATATTTATTTTAGATGTAAAAGGCAGATTTTTCCTCTTGAGATGTAAAGGAAGCAGATGATTCCTGGTTTAAAATGATTATTTATGTTCAGACTGTGAAAGATATTTCATAAGTTTAGGCAGAATGTTAAACACAATTAAAATGATAGATGGAAAGAAAAAATGTTGAGTAAAATTAAGTTAAAAAAAAACATTTCAATGACAATGCAAACAAAATTAACTCTAAAAATAACACATAAATGATATCGCAATGGCGTTTTTCACAATATAAAATGCCTGGGCGGAACACAGTCGGCGACAACGGGAACGCCCCCAAACGTCACATCCGGTTAGAAGGGATAAACGAACCGGTGTCTGTGATTAGCGATAATGACGAAAAGGTGCAGTGTGGGGAAAAAAAAGTTTTACATTTGACCAAATAATAAACCGGAACCACAAAGGATTACATATCTCCGAGCTGACAGAAGAAAGGACGAGTGGCAGATTTTGGGACCAACAACAACATGTGTGTGTCTTCATTTCAGGTAAGTTTTATGTCACGTGAACCATTTCCAAACAAGTGCAGACTCTGTCATTAGTATCAGGAATATTACATTAATTGTGTAAATGCTAGTTAAATGCTAGTGAGCTTTGTACTACATTTGTAATTTGTGTGTTTCCTTCCAACATGTACAGACTTACACATTCAGAAGTACAGAGACATGTGTACAAAAGTCTGGTAAAAGTAGAATACAGTTCTGTACTGAGTGTGGTATAAAAGTGCTGGTTCTGAAATTTACTCTTAAGCATAAAATCAAATATAGCCCTTTGAAGGACATTTCTATTGCCTGATTTTGTGCAAAGCTAAAAGAACCTCAGGTCATATTGGACCAACAATAATTGGACTAGATGATTAATTGATTTATTGCCAACTTCTGAATCAGTCACCAACTGTTTTGATGTTTATATTATGGTTAATTTATTATTTTGTGTTATTTAAGAAGGAAAGACTCTTTTTAGCATTAGCAAAAACAAGTGTTTGTGTGGGTGGGAGGTTGTTCCTCTAGTTGTTTCCCCGCCCCCAGCTGTAGGCTAATGTCATCTAAATCTTTTTTTTTTTGTTTTACTTTTCATCTAAATCTTACATGAAAAATCAAACACACAATATTGTCACCAATCTTTTAAATCCACATAATATTCTTATGAGCACTGAGCAGTGACATTGGCAAGAGGCATGTCTACATTCTTTATCATAATGACACAGTCCACAGACTGACATTGTGTGAGTACTTGGACTTTTGTACTTTGAAGTACATTTTAAAGGAAGTACTTTTACAAGTAAGATTCTTGATGTAGTACTTTTACTTGAGTAAATATTTTGCAGGGTATTGGTACTTAAGTACTAAACTTCCATTCTTCCTCCACCCCTGTTTACTACCAGTGGCCTATTGTGCAAGTTACTTCCAAAATGTAATACATCACATATTACTTGTTACTTTTCTGGTGCAGAGGACACTGGTAAATAAATTCACAATCAACAAAGAATTCTAACTTGTCATGGAAACATGAGCTTACCTTTTCATTGCTGCTCACAGGGACCATGCTAACTAGCTTCTGTAAAGCAGGGTTAGGGTTAGTAATGGGCATACATCCATGTGGACAGTGGACTGTCTTCTGTTTTATACAATTAATTAGATCCAATATTTTCCTGATTCGATCAGCTTTTTTTTTTTGTGTTGTGTGTGTGTGTGTGTCTTTTGGATTCTTACACAGGGATAAAAAGTATTGAAGGCTTTTCTCTGTCAAACATCTGTGCTGTTGAATATAAACTGAGGGGGACGGTTCCAGGGACAGGACAGAGAAGTGCAGTGTTTCAGAGGATCCAGTTTGGCCCCAGTGATTCTCTGGGCACTCCATCTAATATTGAAGAATGTTCCAGATTAGAAACCTGACAGCAGCTAACTGACCAGCTGCACGAACCCCTCCCCTCTGCCGTCACAGCCAATGGAGCAGCGTAGATTAATGACCCCCTCAGACCCTCGGCCAATCACTGAACGCAGCTCTCATCTCCAGCAAGGAATGCCCTTGAGCAAACTCATATACACACACGCGCACACACACACATTTGTAAACGCACAAACACACACTCACCACTTAATTCAGCCTTCTCTGAGGGCAGCGGGCCGCTCACTGCTGATGTTTATGGTTTCTCTGAACCTGCAAATCACCGTGGTTACGGCTGGGCGGATTTATGACCACAGCCCTGTCTACCAGCCCTTAGACAAACCATGGATCACTGCTGCACTCAACCACACACACACACACACACACACGCACACACGCATTTTGAAGATGATACACACTCAGCATAAAGGCTCTTTGTTGTGTTTGGTGGCTCGCTGTCATATGCAAAGTGACCCAATCTGTGTGCCAGCGAAGATGTGTTGTGTTCACCTTGCTATTACAGTGTCAGCATCCTATCTACCCCCTGCACACCAAACGACGTGCACAGCCAGTAAATCATTCACACTGTCAGATTTAAAGCTGATAAATATACAGCTTTTTTGGGAAAATTAATCCCTTCAATATTGCCTTTTGCAAGCAAGTGCGCTGTGTAGCCTTGACTTATAGGATGTGTCATCTACACTAAGCTTTTATTATATCTGACCTCTGAAACACAGGTGCAAAACACAGATGGAGGTGAAAGTTCCTTTAGGGTCTAGTTTAGATCGTTATTTCTGCCAATTCAGTCTTAAGAGTTGCAAGAAATTCCAACTCAAATCGTCAGGTCTGATGTAGATTTGAGAAAATAAAAATAACGACTATATTTTTCTAGTTTGTTTTATGCTGAGTCATCATGACCTTGGCTGCACCTACGAGGGAGGAGAAACTGAGGGAGGAAGGACGCGTCGGTAACAGTCAAGCAGTGAATTCCTACTGATTCACACTGCATGAGGGTTAAAACTGGTCAGTTTGGTCATTAATCAGATTAATGATTATGGGTATTAAACAGTTTAGATTAGCAGATGTTTTTGGTCACTGTCGAGGGAAATGTATTTGTATAGCACAATTCATACACAGGGTAATTCACAGTCCTTTACAAAAATGGAAAAAAAAACAGGTTAAAAACACACTATTACAATTAAAACATAATCAATAAAACATAAATAATAATGAATTAAAATGGAGTAAAACAGAGGAGTGCAGATAAAACACTTTCAGTTGTTCCATGCACAGTTGAACAGAGGTGTTTTCAGCCTGGACTTAAACATCGTCAGAGTAGAGTTCTGTCTGACTCACATCATCAGGAAGACCATTCCACATTTTAGCTGCATGGATCTGAAACACAGCTTCACCGTGTTTAGTCACATGTAGCTGTTTGGGTCTTTATGGGTTAATCTAAATCGCCTGTAGGTGTGAATGCAAAAGTGGACGTTTGTTCATCTGTATGTCAGCCTTGTGATGAACTGGTGGCACATCCAAGTTGTACCGTGACTGTGACCTGACAAAGACTGAGCAGCTCTGAAAATGTATGGATGAATGGATCATGTAAATATTCCTAAAAGCTCAGAGGAAGTCAGACATATTAGCATTAAAACAGAGAAAACTGAAGAAAATACATCCTTAACTCAAACACAAGTGTCTAGAACTACTGTTACTTCTCAAACTGTATGGGTTTTATTGGTGAATCAATGTTGCAGAAAATGATGGTGCTTTTATACTAGGGAGTCTTTGAATGACCTAAAGAGACACATTAGAGCTGCTCAAAAACAGAAATGGCATCTTATCCAAGATATTGATGTATTGGTGCGTTTTTAGTGGTGAAAAATTCTAAAATTTTTTGATCTGATATTTTTGGTCGTCTGCGGCTGTTTAGGTCTTTGAGGGTTAATGCCTAAAACAAACAACACTAATCATGATTTTATTACAATAATTTACAGTATTTATAATCATAGAATGAAGCACTTTAAGCATCAAAGCTGTTTTAATGCACATTACACAGTGGTTGATAGAAGCCCCCTCCTGTGGCTAAAAATTGACTTTATGATGTGCCGCTGGTTTCTAATATCCCCAGACTGTTTATTACAGTGGCCTTAAATCGTCCTCATAGGACAGCGTGTTATTTTCCTGAAAACTATTTTAACATAAGCTTCCTTCACAAATTATTAAAGGTGTGATGATTCTGCGCCTCCTACACTTGGACATCACTATCCTTTCATTAAAGATGACCTGTGATGTGCTGTGGGAGCAGTGGAACGTCTGAGAATAAAGAGAAATTTACTTTTAAAGAAAACATAAGTAGGTGTTAGGTTGGCTATAATTAAAGTGCGGCTATCACATCTACTGACAAGTGCAGCCGTTTAATCAAACCTGCATCTGTCATGGAAATGTTTTACATGATAAGAAGACCGTTATGCTCCTCATTCAGACACAGCTGAAGTAGTGGCGGTGAATTTTGTTGTAACACCCTAGGGTCGAGAGGTGTGTGCATTTATTTTTCTGCTCGCAACAGTAGACAGCAACAACAAGTGTTATTCTTGTGTGTCTTTAAGCACCACTGAGCCCTGTTTGTGCACATGCTGTGAACATGGACACATCACTATTATATCTGAACCTCTACCATGTGTCGGATGATGCTCTCAGGTAATCATCATCACAGAAGTTGCAGTTTTTTTGTGAACCTTTTATGGTGCCTACCCCAAGATGAGGTCTATAATGGTGTATTGAGTGTATAGGCTATTATGTGTAGTCTTATTGTGTGCGAGTGGGTGAGAACACACTTATATTCACTTTAAAAAGACCTTTATCTTTTACTTTCGTCTGTATCATCAGCATTGCATCAGCAGTGTTATCGAGTCTCGTCCCAGAGCAGCTACTCATGCACCTCCTTCTGCAGGAATACACAAACTATACATGCCACTCAAATGTATGACTTTTAAAATCCATTTATTTGACTTCATTCAATGATAAATGCTGCTAAAAATACTAGTTAGCAATTAGATTCATTTTACATCTAAGGGGGACATTGGGTCATCAGCATCAAATATAATGTGACATCTGCAATATGCAAACATACCCAAGAGTAGAGCTGCAACGATTGGTCAATAAGTCGATTAGTCAGAACAAATGGATCAGCAAATGTTTGATATAAATCAATTATCATCAATCACTCAACTATTTTGGGTGTCAGCATGTAGTGTTTTGCATTGTTAGTTGAATAATAGCACTGGTAAGTAAAATGCCCAGTGAAGCTACAGTATGTAATGAAACTTTACCAAATTTAAGTCATTAATAAAGAAAAATTAAGTCAAACATATTGGCTTGATGTAGTTTTAAAGATGGATTCTTGAGTCAAAATGTATAATTCTGAGAAATAATTAGAGAATGGGTTGGATCAAGTAAAGCTGTGAACCTCTTCCCCCAACAGAGGATGAAAACAGATTGCTGGACTGTATAGGAGGATGTATGTGTAATGAGCTTTGTCACATGCATGTAAAACATCAGCTAACCAGCATATTTTTATTTATTTTCTAATTGGTCTAATTAAGTATTCAATATTTGTAAGCACATTTAAACTTTGAGGCAGATTATTTGTAAACAAGTGGTGCCAGGCACAACAAACCCTGCCCCTTTCACGTACTGTAGCTTCTTTTGGCATTGATCCAGCTGTTGTCATCATGTCTGAGTGGTGATGTCAGCATATGTCTCTATTTATGTGCCAAGTTTGAAGTAAATTGAAATGAATATTTGTTTAAATTAAAATGAAATATATGGTATGAATTTAACCAATAGTTTTGATGCTACAGACATTTGAAATTTCACCCATTCTCAGTAAAAGGGGAAAAAAAAGGTTTTAAAAATTGATAAAAAAAAAAAAAAGTGAACTTTGACCTACTTTTCCCAAAATATAATCAGATCTATTCTTAGTCATTGAAAATGTATAAATCCAATATAGTATGAATTCATCCAGTCATTTTGCAAACCGAATCAAAAACGATACCCCTTTCCTTTGGTGGGCGGGGTAAAAATAACAGACCAGCGTAGTAAGTGCTCCAAATAAATCGCCTCTAAATTCTAAAATTAGATGAACTTTTTAACTTTGTCTTATACTTTACAGGCAAAATGATAAATCACAGAATTAACTGGCAGCTAATAGGTAATGAGAACAGGTATTTAAACCCAACAAAGTGCACAGTGTGTGAGGTGTTGCATGGTTAAGGATGGAAATCCATTGTAAAACATGCATAATAATGACAAGCAAAATCCTAAAATTCAGACAGTGTCTCGTGTGACTGGGTAAATGACTTTATGCAAGAGTGTGTTTATGTCTGTCAGCCTGTTGGACGGTCTGTCTGTTCATTTGTGTGTATGTAATTCTACTAAGTGCTGTAGCCAGGGCAAAATTAGCTAAGCGTTTCTGTCACTAACATGCTTCATTAGTAAAGATGAACTCAGCCAAGCAAGCAGACAGACTCAGCCTGACAAAACAGCTGAACAAATATAGAGTAGACGTGGACGGAGACAGGTGGGGAAATGGAGGTCAGATAAGGTGAATCCATCTTTAGCAATTAGGATGACTCTCATTAATTTAATCCATCACCTGAGTTTTCAGTGTAATATGTAAGTATATTAATAGTGATCATTTTCCTGCTGCTTTCAGTCTGTGTAGAAGTCTGCTTATGTAATAATGAATAAATAAATAACTATTTGAAGTAAAAATTTGGGAAATAAATTAAGGGCAAAGCCAGGAGTTAAGGTTTGGGCCTTGAAGACGGAGCATAGAAAGGGAAATACCGAGGAAGTCTTTTAGAAAAGGACAGAAAGAAGCTGAGGTAGAGATGGGGGGGGAGTAAAGAGGAAAATATTTCTAAGAGAGAAAGATAAGAAGCAGGGAGTTCACTTTTTGGCAGATTTGAACAAAACCGCTCCTGTAAATGGGGAGACAGAAAAAGAAAGATACAGCATATGGAAAATATATGGAACTAAAAATGTGAGTCAGGGAAGATGAGCAAGAAGGTAACAGTTAAAGACGAAATGCAAAAAAGAACCTGAAGGTACATGATGAATAGGGCTGGGAATCTCAGGGTACCTCATCATATACCATACACGATACATGGCTCACGATAATATCTTGATATGGTGATACTACAATTATTGATATATTGCTGATAATAACCTATGATATATCTGTGTTTTTATAGTGGTAAAACAAAAACAACACAAAAAAAACAAAAACTGTCATAGTTTATATTTTGCAGCATAATTTCAAACGGGTACAAACGGGAGTGGCACTAAAACAATGACACTGTTTTACTGCAACATAACTGTAAACACGTTTTTTTTTAGGTTTCTAACAAACAGTGACAGTGTTTTAAACTCATTCAGAAAACACATGACCTCAAGTAGATCAAATCTATTAAGTAGAAAGCTAAAAATAAAATAAGTGGCTGCATGTTTATTTTACCACCTGTGTATCTTATTTTCGTGAGATAGTTCTTTCTTCTTGCACACTGCGAAGTCCTTATCCTTTGTCCAGTCCACACTCTGGCCCGAATCCTAATTCACCCCTTAGCTCCTCCCCCTTACCCCTACTCGTTGGCCCTTGCACTTGGCTCTACCCCTTCAAACTGTGCTGTAATGGTTGAAACATTTTCCTATGAAACGGGACAACCTTTATCGATCTGTTATGTCATCATCAGTCATCGATGCCGCTATAAACAGGTACAACATCTTTGTTTCTGAAGGTTTTCGTCATGCCGTCAGTGGCTGTAACCGTCTCTGTTCTATGGGCTATCAACTATAAACTGCAAAAATGCGATCTATAACCCACTAAAACTGCATTAAACAGACGATTGAATGATTAAGTTGTTTTACGAAGAAAATCCGTACATTTGTGTGTTTCTTTCATCACTTCTTCACTTTTTGGTTGTGGTTAACTCCATCTTGCTAATGATTCGAACAGATTTATAGGAAATTTCTCCTAACTCTTTGTATGTAGTGTGGTCCTGGAAAATCTCTGTTTTGAGGGCTATACAGTTCTCCGACTTAGCCCTTCCCCTCTGTCTAATCGAGAATCAGGTCAACACTACCCCTTCATGTGTAGATGCAAAACGGAGGAGTAGGGGTAAGGGGGGGGGGGGGGGTGAATTGGGATTCAGCCAATAAAAGCCAAAGTAAGACCACACTTTTGAGTTAAACCGGTTCATCTTACAGTTTTAACTTCACTGCATGGGTCTGACATATTAGTGCCATTGTTTGTTTTTTCTTCTTCTGTAACTTCATCCCAATTTTCAGTCACCCGTGTGAGAAGTGCCCCCTGGATGACATGTACAACGGTGACAAGACTGTAAGAACGATGAAAGAAAACAAAAACTATGTGATGATAGTGCATCGATAATCAATCGTAAGATTAAATATTGAGATAGTTCACCGTATTTTATCACATTGAAGCACGAGACTTAAGATATTAAGTGGGAAGGTGCACTCGGACAGGAAGTGGAAATGTTTTAATGGAAATTGTCAGTCGAAAAAGTGAATAAATACATGTAAGAAAGCTACATTTGTGACAGAGTGCTCCTCTAATGGCGGTAGAGTGTTCACGTTGACTCTGCAGAGACGAAAAATGATGAGGAGGTGGAAAATAGAAGACAGAGGAAAAGGTGGAGGAAAATGACGACTTGTTCAAGGGAGGAGTGTGAGGCTGACTCATCTTCATCTAACATGATTTCACTCTTTCTTCTAGCGACAGATACAGTCAAAGCAAACAGTGCGGAAACAGCCACTGTGTCAGACTGCTTTGCTTTTAAGGGGCTGTGAATGGAGGGAAGACGGTGTTAATGGCTCCAAAATGCTTTTAACACTCCTACTCACACCAGTTAGACTACTGCTTTCAATATCTTGTTTTCACTGATGCAATTATGAGGCCCAGTTGAAATTTAGGGCGACACAAAATGTGCCGTCAAACTTAGAGAAATTACGGGCTAAATAATAAAGTCAGAGTGTAACAGTGGTGTACACTGATCAGCCATATCATTATCACCACTGACATGAGAAGTGGTGATAATATTGATTATTTCATTACAATGGTTCCTTTCATTGGGTTGGATTTATTAGGCAGCAAATGAACATTTAGTCCTTGAAGCTGCTGCTAATGTCTTGGTCCAGATATCACAGCACACCCTCAGAGGACTGGTGGAGTCCATGCCTTGGGTCAGAGCTGGTTTTTTATGATAAAGGGTAGACCTGCACAATATTAGACATGTGGTAATAATGTTCTGATCCCATAGATATTTGATTAGATTATCTGGTTGTGTTTCTTTAGATACCTTTGGTAGGTTAGAATCACTTTACACAGGGAATGAACGACAAGATCTGGAAATGATCTGACCCAGTGACTTGACCATCATAATTTATCCCTTGTTGAAGCTGCTCAGATCCATACTCTTTCTCATTTTGGTGTTTATAACACATCAACTTTAAGGGTTGCTGCCTAATATAATCCACCCACTGACAGGTTCCACTAGAGTGAAATAATCAAGAGATAATGGTCATAATGTTATGGCTGATTGGTTAATTTCCACAATGAATTGCATTTTAAAATATGTTGTAGCCAGTCACCACACCCAAGTTATTCTTAATGCGTAACAGCACAAACAACACGGCTGCAATTATCACAATGATGAGTTCACATATGAGCTGTAATGTTGTTAAAATATTTGGCTTGCATCACTAATGATCAGTCATTGTAAAGTTATTAGTGGCACCTGCACTATAATGAGCTTAGTCCAAATCTATTAATACTAATGCTAACTGTTCTCAAAGCAGACATTCTTTATGTGGTAACTTATTTATTGGTTAATGGTTTCTAAATTGAATTCATAAACTGTCTGGAATAATCTCAAACAGCTCTTCTGTTGGTGGTAATTATCTGCGATGGACTGCTTCACTGACGGGCTCCTCACTAAAAGCTTCAAAAGCTTGACATTAAAATGAGTTTTTGAGAAAAATGTTTTATTAAATGCTCTTCATGCTGCATGTAAAACATTTTTCCAGGCCAGAAGTTTCCTTGGTGTTTCATTTGACTCCGTTATATTAAAGCAGCGTATGATTTTCATCACAAGTGTTTTCTCTGTTACTTGTAATTATGGGCAAAAATGTGTTTTATGAGGTTGGTGACCTTTGACCTTAGGCCACCAAAATCTAATCAGTTCCTAATCCTTGACTCTCAGTGAGACAAAATTAGAAATAAAGTCCTTTTAAATGGGAGATATTATGGTCATAAGACTGGACATGTGGACGTGAGGTCACAGTGAGCATGACCTTTGGCTCCTAAAATCATTCCAGTTCATCCTGGTTTCATTTTATCCATTTATGCATCCAAATTTTGTCAAAACATTTGTTTTATATGAGGCTGTGAGGACAAACACATATAGTAAACTGAACTTATTTAACAGTATCTGTTTGTCCTTGTCCTCAGTGAAGGAAACAGCTGATGAGTCAGTCAAACTGTGCCTTCAAATATAAATAATCTACTGACGAGAGGCCAAACACAGAACACATGTAGACTCTGTAAATGTACATGTTGAACTGTGCAATTAGTCAAACTGTGGTCTCTAAAAAAGCAGTATACATGTTTACTTTATGCCCTTTATTTTGCTTTATCAGGATGGAATTCATTTATTTTTGTGATGGAATCAATATTGAAACATATTTGAACAAAGATTTTATGGATATTGCATCTCCATTAAAGGGATAAAACGATAGTTCAGGATTTTTTACATGAATCTGTATTTCATCCCCGTCATCAGTGTAGTACATCCACAATGACTTACCTGACTTAGTGTGCTGTGAGCCCAGTTCTGGTCTGGATTTGGTCGAAACGAAAGTAGTTTGGTAAGTTTTGCGGGGGTCACTGAAATAAAATGTTTTTCTTCTAAAAACAGCATGTGTTCAAAAGAGCGATTTATTTGCATCACAAACCAATGCCCACAAAAAAGTCATACCTCATAATCACTTGGCCCTACTTTCTCTCTCTTCGTATCTCTGTGTGCTGCCGCAAGATGACAGCTAGGCTACCTGTTTCACTGCTGGAAAAAGTTGTGCGCATCAGTCAGCAACATGACAGGGCATTGATAGGAAATGAGAGAAAGTAGGGCCAAGTGATTACGAGGTGTGACTTTTTCATGGACATTAGTTTGTGATGTAAATAAATCGTTCTTTTGAACACAGGCTGATTTTAGAATAAAAACGCTTTATTTTAGTGACCCTGTAAACTTAATAATAATAATGATAATGATAATAAATTTTATTTATGGGCGCCTTTCTGGACACTCAAGGTCACCGTACACAAGAAATTGAGTAAAAACATCATAAAAATATCATAGTTAATAAAAACAACAGTACTCAGTTAAAACAGTTCTATGGGGTGGGGTGCCGGACTACTTTCGTTTTGACCAAAACCGGACCAGAACTGGGTTCACAGGACACTGTCGGGGGTAAGTCAGTGTGGATGTACTACACTGATGATGGTCACTGATGTCAAAAATACACAACTATCCCTTTTTTAAAGGAGGTGAAAAGCCTGTCTGAAGTAATGACAGTCAAATATAACCCCACCTCTCCTTCTGTCTGTCTGTTCTCTGTTAAAACGTCTGTCTGCACCTGTCTGTCCAAGTTCTTAGTGTAATGAAAAGAGCTGTTGAAGATGTTCCAACAGTGAGGCTTTGATTAATAGAAGTCTCGACTCTAGCTCCGGTTTTGTTAGGACTATTAAACTTGTTTTAAAGTAAGAGACACTGTTGATTTTGAGAAGTACTTTTACTATATTAGATCATTTATGTATTTCATACACATTCAGCTGGTCTAGTGGTCTGAGTCACTCAATGAAATATGATTAATGTGTGAAAAATGAGGAAGAAAGGTGTTCATCTATTATGTTATCTGTGGATTATTTGAAGCACACTGCTGAATATAAAATATTACGCATTTGTAGTTGAAACTCAATTATCCTTCTTTATTTGGGCTGTCACATTTACTCTCACACATTTGCTTAGATGACCTGTCAAACATGGCGTGTGAACAACTGCACTGGTTAAAACGATGCTTAGTTTAAGGCTTATTTCCAATGAACCGCTCAACAAAGAGTCAGGTCATGTTATGTTTAACTGGGCTTAAACAGTCACTGCACCTGAGTTACTGCTATGTGAGTACAATAATGACTTTTGTGTGAGTTTATTTCCTATATCCTCACACAGTGTGAAGTGGGATTAATTATAAATCAAGAAATTTGCTCTAACTTTGACACATTTGGACACTGCATAAAATATAGCAGTGATACTTGTGGTAGGGAGGTTGTATTTTATATATTTCATTTGGTTCCTTGTAATTAAAATTGTGATTAAAGGGATGATGTATTGTCTGATTACCCCCAGGGTTGTGTATATCATACATCTCACATTTACAAGTTTACTCTACCAGTGTTTTTTTTTTTTTTTTTCTCCCACTTTCAGTCAAATACCTTTGTTAAACAGGAGTTAATCTTGTAAGAAGCAGCACTAATGTGGGCAGCTTAGTTTGTTCAGTAAGACTATATATTTGATTACATTAATCTTTTTATCTATTTATTAGTTTCTTTGGCAGGGACAGTGCACATTAATAATAAACAACAACAGCAGATGTGGATGGTGGATTAAAGTGAAAATGCTAATGGGTGGCTAATGGTTTTTCTTTTTTTTTTTCAATCGAGGACTTTTGAAGACCTTTTGTGAAGTCATTCTACTGTTCTGATTGCTTTATCTCCTGTTAGGGACTATGCTATGATGCAGTGTTCAATATGTGAGAGGATCACAGTCAAGGAACATCCCAGCAGCAGAAAGTGTTAAAAATGACTTAATCTGTTCAGTTTCTCTAGGTTCGACTTCATTGTACTAACTTTTTGACATAGTTTTTGAAACTGGCTGTTGAATCCAATAAATTCATTCACAATTTGCAATTTCACTTTGCTCAAAAAGACACCAGAATATTTTATGTGCTTTGTTTTGTTTTTTCATTAAAATCATACAAAGAGCTTCTTCTTCATCTTTTTTTTTTTTTTTTTTTTTTTTACATTTAGTAACAGGCAAGATTTAAAGTAATTGCAGATGTAAGTGTGGAGTATGTATCTTGAATGCTCTTTCCAAATGACTGCATCATCAGCATACACTTGAAAACCAACATTAAGACAAATTTGGGTAGGTCATTAACATTCAGAGAAAACAACAATAGAGCGAGCATTGAACCCTGAGGTACACCCACAGAAACGTCTAGATTAGAGGATGTGACAGGCAACATCTTACTTTGGACAGTGCACCAACAAACAGGATTGCAAACCATTTTTATAGGTGTTTTGATGGATTGAGCGGAAGGAAAAGAAATGTACCACCATTTTGCCCATTCCAGTTACGTTCCTTTCATGTGTTCTTTTCCGTATGTGTTCGTAGAAGAAACATAATGTAGACTAAATGAGATGAAAGCCAGTGCAACCTTTTTTCATTGCACACATTGAACTTCACTGATGTAAAAATATGTACCCCTGAGTCAGGATGTTGTATAGACATGAATTACGGTCTGAACATTTTCAACATCATCAAAAAACAGGTCAGATGCTCACAGACACTCAGTGTAAATTATGTAGCTGAGGGGCATTCAGGGCGACCGGTCTGTACACACTGTCACTGTGTGTATCTGTGTGAATCATGTCCATTTGTGTTCATACTTTATTTGCATTAATCCGTCATCACCACACGCATCATTAACCATTCAGATGGCCCTTGTATGTGTATTTTGTGATTATACGTTGTGAGTTATAATGCTGTAGTATCAGAGAGCAGATTCCCTTCATAATTTAGATAACCTGCCTGCGGACATCTGCCTATAACACACACACTCACAGAAAAAACTTATTTTTTTTCCCCCCACTACTGCATGAGTGAAACCAAAAACACACAAATACACCCAGCTGCGCGTGCACAATAACTTGATGAACACACAAACACAGACTAATGTTGCATCACTGCAGATGATTCCTGGCCGGAGTGTTTTGGCTTCCAGCAACACAAGTTATTATTAGTGTGTTTTCACAGTCCGATCCAGGAAACCGTCCGCAAGTCATGATTATATAACATAAGGTAATCAAACTTTTTCAGACTGTTGAACAGCAAAACCGAGGAAAAAAACGATTTTCTCTTTTTTGTTCTAACTTAATTTTTCTCTGCTCGTCTAGTTTTGTCCTTGTCTTCAAAAAGCATTAGAATGTTTGCAACTTTTCAATGTGACTTTGTCCCTGCTAGAGTAACGGTTTGTGTACCAGAGTAGAGCTGGAAATGTCTTTGTCATAATGATGGAGCAGAGCATAAATTAACAAAGAGCATAAGGTGCATTTCTCTGTCCTCTCTTGTGTTACACTTAGTGACTTTATTATAGGAATGTTTCTGTTTAGTGACCTCAACTTGCATTTTTAGTCGTATCAGGAGGCTTCAGAACTTAGTGACATTCCAGCTGCACTATCCTATCATGGCACATATACACAGAACAGTGAGTTCTACTGAATCTAACTCCATTTTCTGTATTATTTTGTTACTGATCGCAATAAACCCGACAGTAAAAATCTCCTATATTTTACCATTGTTAAAGGATAATCTTTTCACAGAAGTGTTTCTGAAGTGGGCTCTTCAAGTCAAACATTCACTGTGGTTCACATTCCTGTAACTTTGGTGGCAAAGTGTTTATCAGGCAATTGAGGGAAACAACCCTGGAAGGTGAAGGTTTTATAAAGTATGAAGTCGGTGGGAAAAAAAATCCCCACAGACATTAATTCTCTGCTGTGGTTTAGGCAAAGTTTATATTTTGGGATTGTTTAGTTGCTTGAAGGTTTTATGAAAAAGTTCTCACACTCACAGTACTTGAATGCAGCATAAGAGCCACTTGGTAAACAAACAGTTCTGAGCTGAAGCCTTAGGAGTCGAGGGTATCTATAAACATTTGCTACTTTTTTAGTGCTTTACCGATTCTTGCATTTTACTAGTCTTACATAACTAGACCTACCTCACAGTGTAGGAGATCTGGCACCAGTCAATATTATTTTGGAAAGTAAAGCTCTCTAAATGATTCACACAAGGGGGAGATTTATGTGGGGGGTGCAGTTTGGTTCTTAAGGCTGTTTTCAGACAGGGTATCCGAGTCTGTATCCTAAGTCCACTTAATTTTAATAATGTGAATGTAAACGTTGCCTGTATGACTACCGCACCCAAGTCCAGTCAAAACAGTAATCCTGGACCTGCACAACTTTCTCCTGATGTACAACGCTGATTCTTGGCGCTCCCCCTGGCAGCTGCTTAGCAACATGAATTAAATCCGTCCCTCCTGACTTTAAAAAAGAGAATTTTAAAGAAAATAATATATATAATATATGAATATAATATATGAATTAAATCCGTCCCTCCTGACTTTAAAAAAGAGAATTTTAAAGAAAATAATAATATTATTAGTAATAATAATTAAAGTTGCAAGCGGCATTGGGAGGAGCCTTGTGCTTGTGTTCTGTCTCCCATTCCGCCAACTGTTACCCTTCACATTACCTTCCACTTTTTCCTTTTTTTTTGGCAGAGAAAGAGAATCAGTTTCACTCAGTATTTTGCAGGGTTCTAGCTAGCGCAGTTTAGCGTATCGGCCCCTGACGCTAAAATTTTGACCCGATACGCTAAATTTCACTACATCGTATCTGCATTTTGACTGTAATTGTTTGCCCAGATCAAACACAGGGTTCGACATTAACGGTTGCCCGAAGCACCTACTCCGAATTATCTGTGTGTCTGTCCTCAGGCTGCATTTACAGCCTGACTGAGTGAGTGTGCTGCCATTGGCTCTCTCTGTGCTGATGTCAGGCCACAGACGTACAGTGACGTTCTTTTACGCTTAAAACAACGGCAGCAGCTCAGCTTCCACACAAATCCCCCCGTTGCTGTGCTCCCTCAACACCCCTACTCTAAAATAAAATCCTAGCTAGAACCCTGTTTTTTTTTTTTATTTTATTATTATGCAGGTTGGATGAGTATTCATATCGGTATCATTTAGCATTTTCAATAAGGTTATTTATTTTTGAAAAACCTTATTGTGCGTGCGTGTGTGAGTGAGAGAGAGAGAGAATCAGTGTTAATTAGTTGGATCAGTAATAGCAGTAGTAGTAGTCTTACATACAAGCCTCTGTACTCTAAACATTTCAGCTGTCAGCATTGTGTTCCCTGTGTGCATGTGCATGTGAGTCAATTAAGTTCACTCAGACACCACCTCTCAAATAACCTGTTGCTTCAATCCAAAACCGTACATCCTGTCTGAAAAATTCTTGCATGTCAGGTCTCAGGAGGGTCGTGTGAATGTGTTGTGGTTGTGTTGTGTAGTTGTTGATTTAGGTTTTCTTGATGGTTATGTTTCCCCTCTGCCAACTTCTGGATGAAGGGGTGTTATAATTGTTTTTTCGTCCGTCCCTTTGTCTGTCTCTCCTTCCATCCATCCATCCATTCAATGATATCATCTCTTTATCTGTAAAATTAATTCAGATATCTGCACCAGATTTATCCTGTAGATGCATCCTGTCATGGAACAGAAGCATATTGAACACATTGACCTACAGTGTGTACTTGTGGTATCAGCGCATAATTTATCGGGCTTGATGAGATGAAAATTTTGGCATTTGTTTCATGTTTCTGCGACCCTACTGGGCGCTAGACCTGACTTGCATGCTAAATATGGTCAATTTTTGAGCATGTTTAGGGGGTCAAATTCTAGGTTAAAGTGGCACGGAATAATAAAAAAACGAATGAAATACAATAGGGCCCTTTGTCCGTGGGCTCAGTCCCTAATAATTATAAAAATAATAATAATTATTATAGATTAGATATCTGTAGATCCGTCATGCATTCACTCTTACATTCACACAGCCACGACTGCCCTGGGGCAGAGTGACCAAAGTGTGAAGGCCGATTTGCACCAAGTGGCCCCTCTGACCACTACCCAAGACATTGAGATAGAACTATTTCTCAACTGTGAGTACCAAATGATGAATGAATAGCTTTATTATCATTGCACATATTTCAGAGCAACGAGATGGCACATGGATGAGTTAAAAATGTTTTTTCTCAGAACAGTGCAGATACACACACACACACACACACACACACACACACACACACACACACACACAGACAGACGTTCTTAGACTTTCCAGTGTTCTAATATAGATTCTACCAGAGTGAAACATCCAGCAACATCTGCACTCTACCTGCATGAGGAACTCAACACAGGAACTAGAGCATCTTCTGGAAAAACCACTCTGTCTGTGTGTTTGTGTATCTGTGTGTGTTAAAGGCTCTGAGGTGAGCTGTGTAGCCTCCGCTACCATGTGTTTCCTGTTTTTGCACCTTTTTTTGGTCTGAGCAACCCCAAATCTCCCAGATGGGTCACTCACATGCACACACAGCAGACACAAAATCATTTATAATTCACAAACTCACCACAGACCACACACCTTCCTGCTTGGAGCAGTTGCAAGGTGAAATATGTCACTGTGTGATGTTGTTTTTCAAAAGCTGTTATTTCCTCTGCTCATGTTGTTTTTAGGTTCAGCGTGTTCCCTCCATCTATCTTGAGAGATGGACAAGCCAAGAGTGGGTCTTTTTGTGTGTGTCTTCACTTGCTTGGTTGTGTTTTTCAATGTATTCTGAAGTGAAATGGGAGTCAGGTGTTTTTATTACACAGCGTTAGTGGGCTGTGAGCATTTAGAATGGGTAAAAAGGTTTCCACATTGTGAGAGGGGAAAAGGGCTCGTTTTGGGGATCCATGTACAGTACTCTGCAAAAGTCTAGGCATCCTTGGTTGAAATGAACATACATATTTCTGAGTCTGTTTTCCTCGCATACAATGAGAATATACTGGATATATATACACAGCTTCAAAAGACACTCATAATTCTGAACAGAACCAGTTAAAATTATTATGCTAAACACTACATTTTTGGTTTATATGCAGTTTTTCCCCTGAAACCTTTGTTTTAATTCTGTACCCTTTTCATATATCCAGACAGTACCAATGACTGAGAAATGCATTTGTGTGATCATTCCAACTTTAATAAACCAACAAATCTAATGTTCTAAGATTTTTGTCCAATACTGTAAATATTAACTAAATGATACGGAATCAGTGGAAATGAAAAATAAAGTAAGAGGGCTAGAGTGTTATGTTGTATACTTCCCTAATAGTCTCTGTTAATTTGAGTCATTGCCATCTATACTGATCTAAAGACAAAAATACCACCATATATGAGGAATCCTCCAAAGGTCTAAAGCATCCACAGTTTTTTATAGGAGCCTTTGGGGTTAGTGTGCAATAGTAAATTATTATTTAGTTATTATCTATCAAATGATATACAACTATCTTTGGTTTTGGGAGCTCAAATATATCATTAAACATAAACCAAATCCAGGCTCCTCTGGCAATGAGAGAGGGTTTTTCTGTGTTTTCTTCTGGCCAGAGGTGTAGCACCTGCCTGATGGGACTAACGGAAAGGAGCAGTTAAGGGGATATGAGGGGTCCTCGGTAATAAAACCTGTTTTACTTCAACCGCTTGAATGTTAGATTAGTACTTAAGGTGCTTTGTAATGTGTCCCATTCACCCATTTGCACAGATCATCACTTTGGCTGCAGTTGAGCATTTGGTTATTGGGATATCCGTTTTGGCAGTCAGACACCTAGTTTTCAGTTTTAAGATCCAGATATTTGCTTTTATAATTATGTGTGGCAAGGAATATTCACAGCAGAGATAACAAATGACACAGAAGAATTTTCTTTATAACACATCTGACCTTTCAATGGTTTAAACAGAGATAAAAACTGACCCCTTAATACAAATTAACCAAAGAGACCAAAACTGTCCTTTGTACCAGGCTCTGAACATGTCTCTGCTGTAAACTGACCGTTTTACAGACATCGAGCCGCTTTAGGCACCAGGCCACTGCAGATTCTGACACTTGTCATTTCTCAGCCCTGGAGGCAGAACAACAGTCAGTAATAAATAACCGGGTCATCTTCAACCCAGGAACCATTTCCCCTCCACCTCTGGCTTAAACCTTCAGAGTGAAATGCTTTTTTTTTTGGTGTCATGGGGAGAAAAATTCATCATTACATTAGATCTTATTGTTATTCAAGTGACTTTAGGATTGTCAGCACAGCATTTCAAAAATGCTGTCATTAACTTTTAACCTGCTTAAAAGCCTTAAACCTGCTTAAAAGCATGGAAAATGATCCAATTTCACCTGATTGGTTCTGTAAGTAAAAATGAAAGTGAACTGGCTCTGATGTGGTGCATTCTTTCTGTTGATGAAATCCCCTCAGTAGTGATGCATGGAGGTTACCCATGAATCTGCTGGTTGGGGCAGGAGGATATGGCTCCCACTCTATTATACAACAGACCTTAATCCAGGGAGTCAGTCTGAGGAATCGCTGGTGCACTCCTCTTATCTTTCTTGTTCTACGCCCCACAAAAATGTTGGCTGTGCACCGCCAATGTCCCCTCCACAGCCCCCATACCACACACACACACACACACACACACACACACAGAGCTGAAACGATGAAAAGTAACACCTGTTAGAATGTATATTATTTGTAATTATTTGTACCCTGTGTTATGAGTCAATAGTGACAAGGCATAATGAGTAGCAAGACAGCAAATGACCTCAGTCATCGCTCCCTTCCTCGCGCGCACACACACACACACACACACACACATACAGTGTTTCCCATATCAGAAACATCTAGTTCGTTGTTCTATTTACCAAAAATCTGATTTCAAGTAGAACTGCTAGCATCAATAATTTATCCGATTAATCGATGATATAATTGAAAAAATATTCGATAGTTGCAGCTCTACACACACACACACACACACACACAAAATAGGGACACTCAGAGCTGGCTTTGTGTTCAACTAAACAGGCCCAGGTTTCACACTAAGTAAAGTGAGACTAAATTTGCATTATATTACAATAAATATACTTTTTGTTTGGTGGTGTGCCTTGGGATTTTTCTAAGGTCAAATATGTGCCGTAGCGCAAAAAAGGTTGGGAAACACTGCATTAAAAGAATATTAATTTGCATCTATTCTATTTAACAATCCCGAAGCAAGAGCAACCTCACTGTGTCCGTACGGGTCAAAGAGATTTGCTGTTGCTGACAGCAACATCCTGCGCACTAAGAAGAGAGACGAGACGAGAAAAAGTGGATTATAGGTCTGTTTGTAAGCGGGTGTTCTCTGACAGTCATGTATATCCAACAAAAAAATCTTAATTCATAGTAGAGCACTGTTTTTTTTTGTTTTTTTTTTTTCCCAAAAATCACCTTGATATCCAGCAAATCGCCTAGCAACCCTCCAATGACCAATACACAATTTAATCGCAGATCGTCCGAGGCCTACACAATACAGTGAATTATGGCAGCATAACTTAAGACCTACCATAAGGACTTTTTTTAAGGTATTCAATGCAGATTTGTAAATTCAAGATTTTTAAGAGTTTTTAATATCTTGCAGCAACCCTGGCTGGCCCATATCACGACAGACTGCATACAGACAAGGCAGGGAAGTGTTGGTTCTATAGTGATCGTCAGTAGTTTAGTCTTGTAGTTACATTTGCAAAACTGTCGGTTTGTCTGGTTGGCTAGAATTTCTTAAAACATTTCAGACTTGTCTTTGGTGACACTAAGTGCAGGATAAAATTAGAGTACATTATAAGTGTATTGTTGGGGCTGACTAATCCAG
>JAPSES010000144.1:15484388-15498111 GCA_029822895.1 Maxillicosta whitleyi
TTCTTCTTTTGAGTTTTAGCTGCTAGCTGCTATGGCGCGCGGTTGGACAATCACAACATCATTTGTGGGCGGAGTTGGCCATCCGTGAATAAGGAAGTACACGCTTCCTTATTAGATTTCTCCCCTCTATTACGTCATATTGGGAGCGAAATCAAAACGGCTCAACCTGAGCTTCTTACAAATTCATTGTAGTAATTCACAGAAACTAGCGGGTCATTTTTTTCCAGACTTGGAGTGTTTATCAGACTACATGAGACCCAAACAGGAGTAACATTAACTCAAAAAATGAGTTTTGCACAATAGGGCACCTTTAACCCTGAATAAACAGGTCAGTTTCTTGTTGCCAACCATTGTGTATTATTCAAACTCACATAATTCTGCTGGATAGCTGTTATCAAGAGTACTAAAACCCTTTAAAGAAGTAAAGAAGCTAAATAACTTAAAATTTTAATACATGCTCGTATAGGTCGGTATCGGTATCAGATCGGAAGCGCCAAAACCTGGATCGGGACATCCCAATCAGAAATAAGCCAAAAACAAATATGTTCATTAGTTTCCCATGAAGCAAACATTCTGGTATGGTGATATATTAATAATTTTCTTTTAAAAAAATAAATAATTTAAAAATATGTATAATGTGTTTGTCTGTTTTTCTGGGGCCCCTTTGAGTCATGGCCCCTTAGAATTGTCATCACTTTTCTCTCCAGACCAGTGGTAAAAAGAGTGCAGAAAGATGAATATGCATACACATATTAGCACACACATGACTTCTTGACTTGCACTTTAAGGTAATCTTTTATTTAATAGAACAGTTTGGATCAGAGAATGTCATTTTATTGAACTATTTTAAATGTGCAAGTGAAGACCCATAAGTACGTCTGTCCTTTTTCTCCTTATGTCTGCAGATTCCTCACATACAGCCTCACTCCATTATTCAAAGGAAATATCTAATATTCATACCTAAATGAAAGCTGTTCTATAATGTAGTGTGAATGAGGGGAAAGAGGGAGCAAGGGACAAGGAGGAAAGATGGGACAGGGGGTCATGAGGGACTGAAAATAATGGCATGTGTGGACGGTGGGTGGGTACCTGCTGAAGTCTGTGTGAGAATCACTTTGAAATCACATGCAAATGAGCAGAAAAACATGGGCAGGGTGGAAACAAATCAGCCGACATGACAAAAAAGTCAGAGTGGAAAATAAAAGTAAACTGTTTGCCTGTTTTTACACAAACTCCACGCACTTGATATTTTTGAGCACCACAACTTAAAAAAAAAAAAGACAAAATTAATCATCCTAAAATTACAAAGTGAATGGGGAAATTGGATGCAGTAATAAGCTGTCATACTGAAGCATGTTTTTTTCTTGTATTAGAAATTGGCTAGAGAAAAAGAGACAAGGCTCTGTTTTTAAAGAAAGTTCAGATTGACAGTGCTCCTCCCATTCATTTCTGCTGCATGTCAGCTGAGTGTGTGTGTGTGATGTAGGGCAACCCTGTCTCACTACATCGTGTCTCAGTTATGGGTCATATTCTCACCATTCTTTCCTACACGCCTCAATGACTTCATCAGTTCTCCTCCACCTCCTCATCATCTGTCTCTGTGTCTCTTTTCCTAAGTCTGTCCATCTTTCTAAAAACCCTTTTTTCAGTCTTACAGGATTTTTTTTTTCTGTTATGCACATCTATCTCGTTTCCATTCGTCTCCCACAAATTTTCTCTGTCAAGTATAACCTGGTTGTCTGTTTTGTCTGTTAGTCAGTACCTTTTCCATACCAGATCTTGTGGAGGCTGAAGTGTGCAGATCACACCCTAAATTACATCATACATCTTTACACTATATTTTTTTCTCCTGCCAAAGTTTCACTAAAACATATGTGCGACCCACATTTAATAAAAGTCTTAAATTGTATATCTGTTTGGGGTTATACTGGGTGGTGATTGCAAACATGAAAAAATATGTTTTGAAAAGTTTTTTTTTTTTTCATTTCTAAATCAGGGGCACAAACATTTTAGTTATGTCAGCAAAGATCTTAGAAAATAAAAAATAATAAAAAATGTCTCAGCGACTGCAGATTTCTTCACACAAAGGAAACTTATCTGACCTGTTGCATCTCAGTGAAGCAGTAAACACACAAACACCGAAAAAGGGCTGTTTACATACTATTTTCCCAAATCCCTTCTGAATTGTTTTCTTCTTTTCTGAATGTTATTGCATAGGTTATTTTATCTTTATTAGAACAATAAGAACAATCACTGTTCACATCACTCCTCCCAGGGTTACGGTTCAATATGGTGCATGTTTACAACACTTCATTCTCTATAGGTTGCGGTTTTACCTCGTAGACATGCACTTTGATGACTTCACTTTTTGCATATGTATATTTCTTAGAGGTTTTATGCAATATATTATGTGAGGAGGACATGAAGATTGGAAAAGAGGTGGAACCATATGGGGCAAAGAACACAGAAGTTGATGCTGCTGTAAAGCCTGAATCTATGTGAACTGCTCTCGCTTATACGTAAAAAAAATATCTAATTTTCATCCATCCTTTTTCTGAACCACTTCATCTTTATGAAGGTCATGGGGGTGCTTGAGTCCATCCTGGCTACCTGTGGGTGAAAGCGGGATGTGACATGGATGTGTCACCACCTCATTGTAAAGCTGACACATTCAGACAACCATTCACACAGACAGATGATTTAGACTGACCACTTGACCTATCAGCACATGTCTTTGGATGGTGGGAGGAACTACCCATAGAGAACCCATGCAGATACGAGGAGAACATGCAAACTCTGCACAGAAATGCCTACACCGGTCGATACTGGAATCAAACCAACAACCTTCTTGCTCTGAGGCAATACTCCTAACCACTGCATCACTAGCAAAATATATTTTTTCTGGTCGTATTGCCATTATAAAATCGTGGTGCACCTCCGAGTGTCTGTCCTGGGGCTGCTGTCAGTCTGAGGAGTCTGTATCTGAGCAGAAGCAGGGAAGCTGTGGCAGAACCTGGTCTAAAGGTAGTTTGGCTGCTTCCACCAGTGCCTTGAACACACAGTCTACTTTTACCTGCAGACTGGTGGCTGTCTCCCTGTGCTGACGTGTGTGTGTGTGTGTGTGTGTGTGTGTGTGTGTCCCTTGGGGCAAGGACCTTGGCTTTAAAATGATGCCAGTGTGGGAGTAACTTAACATAGTAAGAGCACTCACGGCAGCTGAGGTTGGCTCCAAAAAGCCTTGACTTCCATAGACTTGCATTGAAATTCACTCTAAAAACTCAATATAGTTTTTGTTTCCATGGATCATTCCAGTCTCATTTCTTTGGTCCAGCTAGTATTTGTGTAGTAACCATGACTTTTGCCACAGATGTTGACTCGTCGACAAACCACCTTTTCTGTTAATGCCCTATTTTAGACTAGTACCAGTCAGTTTTTGGTATGCAGTTCCTGCTTTTAACACTGAATCTACCTTTTGTAACAACTATCGGTGTGATTTAAATTTGTTCCAAATTTAGTTTCTAAGAGCAATCACAGGATTTTAATTCACTGTTGGAGCTACAACAGAAAAAAATATACTACAGTCTATAAATTTATATCACGGTATTTTTAAAAATTTTTACGGTATTTGACGTTTTTTTTTTTTTTTTTTTTTTTGCGAAGATGTTTATGTGTTAACCCCAATTCCTGATCGTTTAGAGAATAATTACTGCACTAAATTACTCTGGTTTGAATGATCCCACAAAAGAATTGTAATGAGGTGCATGAATCAGAAAGCATGACCCAGACTGTTCCAGTCACAATACAGAAGTCTTTATTGTGCAACTTCAAACTGACTGCTATGTAAGAGACATGTCCCCTGTGAAAGCCAAGACTTCTTAAACAATAACTTTCATACAATCTTCGTATTCCAGGATATGATTATGGCGGAGGTGGTGAAGCAAGTTGCTTGTGTTGCCCCCTGCGGCTAAAACATTAGCTCGACAACATTTACAGATGATGCGTGTTTGATCCTCGTCAGATTTTTTAAAACCAAAGTATTTCCAAACAACAGACACGGCTCCCCTTTTTGGAACGAGTTCTGTGTCCGTGTCATTTTCTCCGTCCATGCCGCCCAACTCGCTGTCCTACCACCTAGTTTCTGCCACTACCACGGTCTCCTGCAGAGTTGGCTTGTTTGGTGTAACACCGCAAAACTCAATCTACTCACCGCTCCGTGTTGCCGACACAATGCACACACGCGGTATGGCAGTAAATGACAAATTCATATCATAAAAGTAAAAATTACAGGTTCTGTTTACCGCCTAGCCCTACTACAGTCTTTGAATCTATTGTGAAGCTTTGTAAAATATTGCAGCTAAAAATAATTCTGCCTGCAGAGCTTTTTACTGTTGCTGGTGTGCACTGTTTTAAGGAGCAGTTCCTCTGACCTCAGTAGTGCTTAGATCACGCCTCACACACAAATCAAGAGGTAATTCAACTGCCGTACACAGAATTGGTAACCATTGTAATCTAGGCATCACATTCAGTACTGCAGCAGACAGCATCATTAGTCGCTCTGCCATCGACCCTCAAATTGTGCAAATATAACTTGCACATAAAAATTTGCCTAATGGAAAAATGACAGTTTTGCCAGGATTAAATTTTTTTACTGGCAAGAGGTGTTTTTTTTGGATGTAGTGCAATTGAAATATCATGCAAAACTGCAATGGAAAGAACCTTTTTATGCAACTAGAGTCACATGAATAAAAAAAAAAAAAAATCCTAGTTGTTGACAAATGTTACAACAAGCGAAGGAGAAGGGTTTTAAAGGAAACTGTTTTTTTTTTTTTAAATTCAGTACGGGATAGAGGAATAATGTATAATAATAATGAATGTGTAAATCAACACGATATTTACATTCATCGCCATTTTTATATAATTCTTCTTGTGTCATCTTGCGATAATCAATAAACTAATCGTCACATTTATGACTTGATGGGAAAAAAACAACAGTAGACACTTCTGTTTTTTCGACGTTCAGTAAATATCAGTAAAGTTTTGTGCAGATGTCTGATGCAAAACCACTACAGCCACCAACAGCACCTCACTGACCTGTATTTGTCATGGTGTCTTTAACCTCCACAGACGTTTATCAGTGTGGTGTTCACATTACTTTACATATTACTTTTTGTTATTAGTATAAGTACATGCAAACACATATAACATCAATACTGTTGACACAACCATAGCTAATGCCACTTTCTCAGTAGGACATGGTCTTGAACTCCACTGACTGTAACTCAGCTTCCTTCTTTTGCTGGTGATTTTTTTTTTTTTTTTTTTTATTCACATCGAGCCCCTTTGATGCAGCAGGCTCACCATAAAAAGTCTGTAATCTGTATGTAAGTGAATGAACTGAAAATGGAAATTAAATTGAAATTTCAGTCGTGAAAAGGCAGTCAATGAAGGATATTTTTAAAGACCCTGAAAATTCCACACTATTGACCTGTTCAGAAAGAAAACGTATTTCATTGTGGAGTAAATTGTAACCCACACACCCCCATCCAAAGGAGACATTACATTGGTTCAAGAGGGAACACAGTGAGGGTATTATGTACGTTGGAGGCCAGCTGTATGACTGATACATGGCGTTAAGATTGAAAATTGACAGTTTTGACACTTCTCCCAGAGATGCACCATCAGAGAACAGGAAGTCTGGCAAATGACAAATGGGATATATAAAAATATAAGACGACAGAAAGGAGAGAGATATCGCGTTTTTTTGAATAAAGGTCCTCGGATGTTTCCCTCCATCTTTTGTGGTTTCATTTCCTGGTTTCCTTGGTAACAGCAGGGTGGTGATTTTTCCATATAATAAACATAAAGAAAGCATCATGGGATGGAGAGCAAAAAGAAAGTTAATGAGTGGGAAATAATGGAAACAAGAGGAGCCGGTGAAACATGATTGGATGAAAAGAAAGGGGTGATACAATCGTGTATCACAATGGAAGGACAGTTTAAAACATCAGGTCAAGTGCTGCGCTACAGTCACTTAGCTTTCTGCATGTTAACAAAAAAGATTCTGTCCATGGGCTGGCTAATCTGTAAGACAAAGCAAGTTGACATTTTGTGTGTGTGTGTGTGTGTTGGTATGGTTGGCCCACAAGGGAAAGATAAGAAGCTGCTGACAGACATAAAAACAGCCTTGTAGGAATGATGGGTTCAAATAAATAGCACGGCCTCGCTCTGTCTGACCTTCTCACTCTCTCCCTCTCTTGATTTACCCAGCTTTTTAAGATTAATCTTAATTCTGCTCACTCTTGTTTATCCCACTGTACGTTTCCTTTTCCGTCTTCCTCATCTCCGTGGGGACCAAGAAAAGGCTTTCTTTTGTCAGGTCTTTTAAAACTCCTCAGCAAGGGACTGATGGATAGATGGACAGATGACTGGCTGTTTGATGGCTGGTTGGATGGGACCGGCTGGCTGTAGGGGAGAGACTGCTGCATAATGATAACAGCACAGGAAGGGTTGCCATGGCAGCCACAGAGACAGGAAACAGGATTGAGAGATATAAAGTGCACGGCAAGAAAAATATATATGCATTTCCAAATGGTGACCCTTTTCTGCAAGTTTCATCATTATTGCTAAAATGGATTTTTTTTTTTTTTTCCCTCCAATGTGTGATCTGTAAACAAGCAGAACTTGGTTAATTATAACATAATTGGGAATTACTGGCTTATGAAAGTTTGGATTTCTCTGACTTGCCAGTTTAATAAGAAATTTTAATAAAATAAATAGAAGTCAGACTGAAAATTAAGTGAAAATGAACTTGTTCTGTGCTTATCCAGCAGGACTGGCACTAACTCTGAGGGATCGCAGTCACATAAGTGCTGCTGTAAAATACAGGTAAAAAGTGACATAATTGGTAGACCTCTCATTTGATGCAAATGACTACCACTGTTCTCAAAATAGATACAGTACAGTAGTTTTAAAAATGCATAACTATTTTCACGATGACCCGTCTGCAACATGACAATACCAGAACCTTGGTTAAATTGCCACCTCCTCCTCTTCTCTTTCTACTGACCTTGGTGCCACTGTTCACTATATCTTCATCACCATCTCCTTTCCCCCCTCCTGTCCTGTATTATTTATGTGAGTCTGGGTTGGTCAGAGCTTAATAATGCCATAAATAGTTACTGGTGTGTGTATAGGTTTCTATTTGTTGCACTCTATTATTTCTGGTGTTCATTTTGCATTTCTCATAGTTTTATTAGTGTGTATGGTTTGATGTGGTTTATCTGTCTGATTGTGCTGCTGTCTGGCTTTCATGAACAATATCTGTCCATCTTCCCGGATATGTCATGTTTTTAAAAAATGTCTATTTCAAAAGGGGTGCCACATGGATTCATTCTTGTTCTCCTGTTATTGTTCACAAATTAAGAATTTCTGTGATAAGTTGCTTTATATTTTTATTCTGATGATAGTTATCAGTTGGTAATCATCAACATTACAAATACAAAAGGGAGGCAAGGGGGATTGTTTTTGGTTTGTTTGTTTGTTTGTTAACACTCTAGCAGCAAAACTATGCATAGATTGTGTTTATAAATTGTCAGTGACCTAGAATAGTAGTGATTACATTATGGGAAAAGTAAGGCAAAGCTTTTTTTTTTTTTTTTCTTCAATGAATATTTAAAAAAAAATTTTTTTCCACATTTACCAATAATGGACGAAATTTCACATGTCTATAGCAGCAAAACTATTGGTTGAATTTATACCAAATTGCGTTTATAGACTGACCCACAATAGATGCGGCTATATTTTGGGAAAAGTAGCCTAGATCAAGGCTTTTTTTTTTTTTTTTTAAGTTTTTAATATATTTTTTTCTTCTTGAAACTTCAAAGGTATATAAATACACCATTTTTGATTCAGTTTAACGTCAAACTTGGCACATATAGAGGTAACTGATATGTTGACATCACCACACGCACGTGCACGCGCACACACACTCACATATACACACACTCACACAAAATGACATCAGCTGAATCGATGCCAGAATAAGCTACAATATGTGCAAGGGGCGAATTTTCTGTCTCATTTAATTAAGGCGTTAAGTGCAGACTAGTCCAAGTTAAAGGTTTGCTCGATTAAAGCTACAGAAGGAGTTGTACTTCAAATAACTGCAAGTACTGAGGCATTTTTATTGGTCAGAACTTGTCATTAAAGTCACATATTGAAGTTCTTTGTGACAGGCTGGAACTTAAATTGCTTTTCCTCTTCAATTACAAAACCTAGGCTATTTTTTTGTCTTCAAAAGTATACAGTTCATTTTTGTAACATTCTTACCTTTATTGGATTTCAGTGATCGGCTCTTGAACTGAATGTGCCTGAACAGCACTTTAAGAGGTTGATAACTGTTCATCATGGTTCTGTACGTTTTGTTACTGGGTGTGGACACCGTGTTCTCCATTGTACTCTGTTTATAAGTCTTCCCATTTATGTCCGGATATTCTGGTATTTGTTTAGAAATCTCGCCATTTATGATTAAAACACAATCTCTACTTGGGCTGCTTACTTTTCATCTTCGTACAAATATATATATATAAAAGAAGTCAGTCCCATATAGTCTGTGGTGTTGGAACAACTTACAAAGTCAGAACACAGTTGGATAAATCAGCTTTCCAATACGCCGCCCCTTCTTCATGGAATGATTTACTAGCAGACCTGAAACTGTCAGAATGTGTTCCTTTAGGGCAATTTAACTGTATTTTAAAAGATTGAGAAAAATACTATACTTGGTCAATGTGATTGCTTCTAAATTTGCAGCTAAATTGTTCATCAACTTGTTCATATTGATCTTGAGCTCCTTTTATCACATATAACCAGATATTATATTTATTTGTATTGTATTCAAGTTGTTTTTTGTGTCTTTTTTTTCATTGTTGTAACAGTGTTGATTCTTTTTCTTCCTTGGTCATGTCACTCTTGGAAAACTGATTTTTTGAATCTGTGAGGATATCAAACGGTTGAATAAATAATATATAAACATAGAGTTTACTTTCTGTAGGGTTTGGTACACTACAATAACAGGTAATCAAACCAAGCTCTTGATCAGAAACATATAAAAATTGTATGATTACTATTATGATTAAAACATGATCTGGAAAATAAATCAAAACATTGGAGACAGTAATGCTAGAAATACTTTATTTATCAAAACCAACCAGCTGATATTTTTAATAAAACAACAAAAAGACACAATAAATTATTCAGGGAAAGCATTCAGTTTTATCATGAATATTTTTTTTGTATACAGCAAAAGCAGTTGGACAATTTTTGCTCTGACAAAACATCACAACTTTGCTCTGACTTTAATGACAGCACAACAGTTTTTTTGTTGTTGTTGTTGTATGGACTAAATTTTACTGAAAGAAAGTCTAGAATAAACCAAGAAATGTTTAGATAACAGGTTTAAGAATCTAACGTTGCTGTTCTTTTGTAGAGAAGTGGAAGCGAAAAACAAAACAGTTATGAGGAAAAAGAGGAATGTCACTTTGTAGCCCACAACAATGGAATGTGCTGATAATACCGACAAACTGGTGTACTCAGGATGCACACACACACACACATATACAGTACATCAACGCATAGGTTTTACACTCACAAAACAGCTCCTGTGTGCAGCAGATTTCAGCTCACATGCAGTCGTACAGTACTGATACATTTTGCAGAAAATGCACCTCGTACAATGACACATTACCTAATCACCACCTGGCTCGTTAGCTTCTGAAAATACAGGGTAATTTACCTGCCAACTACCCTCTCTGAGTTTAAAACAAATCACCCACTTTGAGGGGGTTTGTGTTTATCTTTGTCTTTCAAATTGCAACACGGGAATGAAATAAAACCCCTCAAGAGAACAGAGAAAACAAGCCCAGATGCGAAGGTTCTTTAGTGCTAAATGAAGCTGCTCTCTTTGATGAACTATGACCAAAAGCGACTGTGCATGTGTGTATGGAAGGGATGAACCACCTGGAATGTGACTGCCACACAACCCGACACACTTGCTTCTATGTAAAAGTACTTTGTATCCCACATCTGCGGAAATAACATCCATGACTTACAGTACACACATGCAGAACATGAAAGCGCTGTCGGCACACAGATGATCGGGTTTCACTGTGACCAAAGCATCGTTTCGGTGCCCAGATATATTCCTTGTATGTCTTCAGAACAAAAGGAGTGTGTAAAATCCCATTTTCTCTGTGTAAACCCACCCTCTAAGTGATCATGAGATGTAGGGACACATGGGAAGCGAGGATCAAAAGATGAAAGATGACAGTGTCTTTATTTCTGGCTGTCTGGTCATGTGTATGAAAATGATAACTTTGACTTCATGTTGTATAGCTGTGATACTCTACCTATCTGCATACACACAAACAATCCCAGGCTCAGACTTGCACCCACGGTCACATGCTGACTTATTCACATGCTTATATCTGCTGCCAGCTCTCACAGACTGCGACTAACCCTCCACCCCTTAAACAAAAGGACCGCTTCCTGAGCTGTAACAGCCAGACTGGCACTCACTTACATTCTGCCTCTCTAAGCATCAAGAGAGAAGGAAACGGCACTAAAACATTACTCTAATTCCCACAGATCTGTTTTTCACTGTGGTGCTGCTTCAGACTGGCAGGACAGTGGGTCAGATTGTGATACATGTGAGCAGGTGAGCTGGAAACGCGAACATGCTGACTGAAACTGTGAACTGAGCAGGTTTTGCACCCTTTTCCCTTAAAAACTCCCACCCCTCTCTCTTCCTGAGTATCTGCGTCTCCTTCCTCTGCTATGCCTTTAAGGTCTGAAGATCACGGTTTTATCCATGTTAGCAGAATTCCGGTTAGCAGATGGAATGCCAGGAACGCTCCGAAAACCGGGCAGAGCGCAGTGGCCTTACATGACACCTCGTTTGATGTATTAGAGCGCAATGAAAAGAGTGAGAGAGTACACACAGTTTGTGAGAGACAAAGAAAAGCATATGTATGCAGGGATAGACGAAAGGAAGCTGGGGAACGTGTGCAAAACATGGAACCCTTCAGCTGAAAAATAGGGCAGTGAATATCAGGCATTCACAAACTGATGAAGTAATAACTATACTTAGTGCTATTATGTAGGAGTGGAAATCATGGTTTGTATGTGTGTATTAGCAGCTGAGTGTGATACTTTGCAACAAATCTGAAGAGTTGAGGTTTGCCTAATTGCACATCAAGATAAAGTGTTATTTTGGTTTATACTTCCTTCAGCCCATTCCCCACCTTCCTTCTGTCTCACACTCATTTATCTCAGCGTGCATCTGTAAGATCTGCCTCAAACCAAGGAAAAAAAAAAAAAAAACTAGCAAAACAAGTTAAAATCAATCTGAATGTACTGTACTGTACAAAATGTCTTCGGGAAATTTTAAAACTTTGAGATGCACACGTTAGCCGTAGAATCGTAACCCATTTGTCTATTTGAGGAAGGCTTTACGCAAGAAAAAAAAAGTCATTTTATACGAACAAGTTGTCTGTCTGTCGCATTGTTGATGCTTTCTTCTTTGCTGCATATTTGTTTGCGTTGCTGTTATGTTATGAAGTCTGTTGCAAAATGGATTAAAGATGGTAAACAGTTTCAGATTTATGCGTCTGTCTGTGTGTCTCAGCGGGGGGGCTGGGACGGACACGCACACTCACACCTTTCGTGGTGTGTGAGGAAGACTTCATCTATGACCCAGCGCACCTTTGGCCTCCGATGGCGCTGAGACAGATTGGCCTCTGGAGCATACTTCAGCACCTAGAAAAGACAGAAGGGAAGACAGTGATGATGCAGAAATGATGAGGTTCGCAATGTAACACCCACGACAAAGACAAAATCCGTTATTGGTCTAATTGGAAACACTGGTCCTACTTGAAATAAACAGCCACGTTACAGACAGAACCACTGCATCGATTGGCTGAGCTGTTTGTCAGGTTGGATCCAAGCTGATGTGTTAAAGCACCAAAGTCCCAAAATAACAGAAGAGGTCTGGGCAACTGAGGCAGTGGCAGAATTTCTGTTTTTGTCAAATGACTAGTGCGTTTGAAGAGCAGTTCAGGGTCTCATTCTGACTTTTTTGCACTTCTCAAATTCATACCCTGGGAGCAGTCCAGTTAGAGTGGGTATGAAGATGCACTTTAAACAGGAGGGAAACAGCAGAACCAAAAAAGAACAGAATATAGCCTAGGACAGGACGACAACTGCAATAGACATAAAAGATATTAGTTATTAACCCTTTAACCCCTCACGTGTCGGTGGTGAGCATTCTGAATGTATGACTTATTTTAAATATTCATAGAAATTCAACCATTTTCTCAACAACAAAAAAAAAAATTCCAATTGTTCTAATAGAATAGACCTTGTTCTTTCCATAGATATCTGAGCATGCTCAGTGTACCCCCCAAAACCTGTGTAATAGGTTGACCCACAGAATGATGACTGAGACCGACGCTATAAAAATAGATGGTTTGGGCTTTCTTTTAGAAGTAGTAGTTTTTATTTTGGGGCTGTTTGTTTTTTCTAAATCGTGCAGTCAGAGTCTTGAATAAAGTTGGGTGTTTGGATCATTACTCATTCATTATTCCTGCGGTCAAAACTATTTAAACTCAACCATTTTATACAGCTTAATTTCTATATAAAGCCAATACAAATGAACTACCAGCCAACATATAAAAACTATTTGCCCATAGAGAGGACGGCTATAACCTGAGGGGATGTGGGAATTTCAAAATCCAAAGCAGCAAGGACAACCAGGAAATGTTTGTGTGTGTGAGGTTACACTTTGGAATGGATTGAGGGTAGACCTCAGGCACTGTCCAAACGTTCAAAACTTCAAAATAATGTACAAAGAACTTGTTTTGTCACAATATAGTGCTCATGGAAGGGTTTCACTTGGATTGTCCGGTTGTTATATTGTATTATGGGTGTGTGAATGTGGGTTGGTAGACAGAGGCAGACATAATTTGGTATGTGTGTACAGGTTTGTAGGGGTGTGTGTATAGATGTGTATGGATGATTTATGTTGGATATTATGTGATTGGGTACTAACAGTGTGAGGACTAAAAATGGGAGTTAGGACTAGATAAGCAGTGGCTTCTTCCGACTCCCTTTCAGACACAATAGTTGTTCATTTTTGCATTTTTATTTATTGGGTCATCTTTTGTTTGTTTGTTCTAAGTTTTGTATTATGTTTGTGTCTGAAATAAACTAATCTAAACCAGTCTGGCTACTCTTTGACACCTGGTTGAATGCCAAAAAGCAGTTACATAATCAAAAGTTGGTCAAAACAAAACAAACAAACAAAAAAAAAACCACCAAGAAAGACAGTGTTTTTTTTTTTTTTTAAAAAGCCCAAACTCTATTTTTAATGGGAGTCAGTCTCAGTCATATCTGTGTTTCACCCCCATTATACAGATGTTGAAGGGCGCACTGAGCATGCTCAGATGTCTTGGGAAAGGACAAAGTCTGTTCTATGAGCGTGTTTTGAAACGTGTTCTATTGAGCAAACGGTTGAATTTTATGACTATTTAAAATAAACCATACCTACTGAGCGAGCACCACAGACGTGTCACAGGTTAAAAAAACACATTTGATATGAGGTTGGTAAACAGGCACATGTATGGAATCAACCACACCGAATACAATTTGCCATTTTCCACATCTGAATCTG
>JAPSES010000144.1:15503365-15517288 GCA_029822895.1 Maxillicosta whitleyi
TATGGATGGAAAAAATATTATGAACCTTATTGTGGCACTATGTAAGTATTATGTGGTAAAAAAAAGATGTGACAGTGAATGTCTCCTGTAATTAAACTGCCTTTGTGCCTTTTTTTTGGCCGAGCAGTGTAGTTAGGATACACGCTATGTTAGTTGGTTGCAGTTATGGTTAAGGAAAGTCTCCATGGATGAAATGTATGTCAATCCCTTGAAAGCATGGAAACCTACCATGTGTGTGTTTGCATGTCTGTGTTCCTTTTGAAGCAGACACAAAGGCATGTCCTGTGACACGGACAAAGGAGGTTATAAAAACATTAGGGAACGTGACCAAAACCCCATCTACGCTCACATAGAATCCTGTGTAGTCCTCAGTGTATGAAGAGACTAAGTGGACAACCTCACAGACACAGAGAGACAAGCAGAGAAGAACAAAAAGAAAGTGACGAAGGCTGAAAATCAAGAATGAGACAGAACAGAGATGAAGGACAGTGGGATGGATGAGAGAGAAACGCACTAAGACAGTGATTGAGTGAAGTAGAGAAGGACAGAGGCGAGTGAAAAGGAAACAGCGAGAGAAAATAAATCTAGAAACAGAGCTGAGAGATGGAGGAATGGCAATGAAAGCCGGAAAAAAACTGCCACAGCTACTGTAGGGGAAAAAAAGAACAAGGAAAGTCCACAAAGTCCCAGAATCCCTCAACACATCAAACACTGTATGGGCTACAACAAAGAGCATGTACGAGTTAGACTCATAAATAAGCAAAGATACTAACTACTTTATGTGCATCTGTGAAAATATGTGCTTGTTTTTGTCCAGTGCTTTGTTGTGTTGAGCTGTGATTTTTGCAAATGCACTATTATGTAGTATTTGTGATCTGTTTCAAAAGGAAAAAACATCACTGGAAAGCTGTGACTCACAACGCATTTCAATGTTTCTTGGAGCTGGAACTTTTAAACTGGTCCTTACATCTTCTCTATCTGGTCTCAATGGTCCTTTTGAGTGTTTGATTAGCATTAGCCTCCACTCTGCTTTTGTGAGTGGCTCTCAGGTGTCTATGACTCAGAACCTGTCGACGGGTTAAATTAGCCTAATGTGTACGGAGAGGGACGGGCTGCACTCTGACAGCTGGAGTATGTCAGTGCTGTTATTTTAGGCTCTATTATATAACTGTTAATGGCAAGGAAGGGTGTTATTTGTTATCCACATCTTGATCACAGTGTAATTACTTTATTAAAGTAATCACTGAAACTATCAGTACAAAACCTATGTGCACTAAGTTGCTTAACTAAAAACCACCAATAGGCAAAAAGTTTCTAGTTCATAAAAATTTTGTCACTACATTAAAGCTGCACAGACCAAATTCAAGTTAAAAAAAAAATAAATAAATAAGGACTTGAAAACACTTTCTGCAGCTCTTTGTTGGTCTCCAAATCAAAATCCTAAACATAAAGTTAGCTGATCTGAGACATTTTCAAGCTTCTGTCATGGGTCACAGATTGCAACTGAAAACCTTTGTTGTATAAATCTAAAATACAAATGTAAAAGTATTACGTTTTAACTGGTGCCACAAAAAGGAATTGATTAAATCAATGTAAAAGTGTTAGCAACATATTTGGCACTCGATTCATTGGGTCTTGAGAATGTTATGCCGGGTCAGATGTTTAAAGCTTTACGTTTGGTTCCTGGTGGCCACAGCAGCCGTCTGCCCGAAATGTAGTACACCATTAATGTAACAAAATTTTAATACAGAGAAAAAATGGCCAAAATCCCACAGCGCACTATGTTTTTGGGCAAACAGGGCTGTCATGGCCACTGGGAATATAAATGTAGTTTAAGATAGCCTACATGTTGTAATTACTTTAGCCCACTAGCTAGTTGGACACTGTTGTCATAATTATAATGTTCTCATCCATCTGCATTTATCAGGCCATCACACTAACATTACCTACCAGAGCTGGTTGAAGACTGTCCCTTGCTGGTCTCTAACCATAACAAGTCTAGGTAGCGGGCTAATGCTTGCTAACTAAACCCAAAGCCACTCTGTGGATGTAATCATTAGTGACTTGTCTTCCTTTATTGCTATGGGTTAAATACTGATCTTTATTTATTTATCTTTACTGATCTAGTTATTAAAATAATAATAATAATTATAATATAATAAGGGAAGCCGTGGCCTAAATGGCTGAAGAATCAGCAGGAGAGTCAGCTTGTGACTGAAGGGTTGCTGGTTTGATTCCCGGACTGATGGAAAGTTGTTGGCTGATGTGCCCTTGAGCAAGGCACTTAACCTCTCCCATTTGCTCCCCAGGCGCCTAATATGGTGGGTGGTTGGTGGTGGTTAAAGGCAGAAGACAAATTTCGGTGTGTGGTGCATGTTTACGTGTGTAACAAACTACTACTGACAAATAAAGATTCTATTAAAATAATCTAGAGATGAATCAATTATTAAAATTGTCAATAGTTGCAGCCCTTATTTTCACTGTTGAAATATTCCGCACTTTGCAGAAGATTCATAACAGTAATGTTCTTTTACATCTTGTGAGAAAATGGGTGCTTGGACTGAGTATTGATTGTTCTGTTTTACATTTAAACAAGAATGTGAAGGGAATCAAAGTTTGTGTCACTGTAATAAACACACAGTCATGCACAAAGCACCAGCACTCAGTTTGATAAATACATGCTGATTATCTGATGTCATATTTGTTTATCAAACTAACATGCTAACACATGTTTTGGAGGACAAGCATTACTAATGCTACCAGGTCTGTTTACTGAGGAGCTGCTCAGTCGACTGTAAAACTTTGTAAAACTGATGGATACTCATCAATAGTTAACAAACAAAAAATGACTGTGACTGCTATTAAGGCTTATATTTATCATATTTAGTTTGGTAGAAGTCAGGGTTGGTTGAGTGTTTTACACACATTGTTAAAGGTTGTTTAGTGAACACTGTATGTAGACTGCATATAATAACATCACATCAAGAACCATGTTTGTCTCCAAACTAATTTACGTCATTATCAACATGGTTGAGTAACTGGTTCATTTTGGACCATGTTGAAGCAGAATAGATGGAGGAAAATGACCACATATTAGTAAGAGGAAACATTTTAATTAGTGAACGGAGTAATTGTGACTCGACCAGTTGGTTTCTGAACTTCTATTTTGAATCCAGTAGTTTCTGATTGTGCCACATTGGCCTTTTGGAGACAGAAGTGACCATATATGGACAAGAGGAGTGGGACTATAAGAGCCTGAGGGCTTACAGATGAGCTAATGCTGAGTCTTACAGACTCAGTAAAATGTAAATTTTGTCAAACATTGTTAACGAAGTCATTTTATGGCCCTGTTAGTAGAAAAGAGTGTTTTATTAAATAAATCAAAACTCTTTTCGTCCAACTCAGAAGGTGAGCAAGATGTTAAACTGACCTGTTGATTAAAGGCCGACATGGAAGATATCAATGCCTTCTGTTTGACCAGAGATCTAACTAAGGGAAGACAATTTTAAAGATGGACCTTCAGATCACTTATTAGGGCTTTTGGAGCCAATCTTAGCATCCATCAGTGGTTTTGCAACTTTGAAATACTTTGACATCAGCTTCATTTCAGAACTGAGGTCCATTCCCTTTGGTTTTGACAGATGGAAAGTGAGCGACGCAATCATCAATCACATAATCAACCCCTCTAGCAGTCTGACTCAATAAATAAATAGATAAGAGTCCACAGTCAGGAGCAGAACTCTAGTTTTCACTCAGACCACTTAAACTACATTATATTAAAATGTAATTATGCAATTTTCTGCAAAGTAATAAAATAAATTATTATGTACTAAAGTTCTAAGGCATTATCAAGTCATACAATGGGTTTGTTTGATCATCACCTGTGCTTTGGTGCTGTTTAATACTTGCTTAGCCGTGCAAATTCACTTTGCACAGCTATTAGACTAAATCAGTTTAAGGTGAGAAAATAAAAATGGGTACCGGAAGAAAATATTAGAAATGTTTGGGCATAATAAAACCACTTTTATCACATAATGAAATACCACATGTCATTTAAATGTCCAAAGTACATAAAATATCCCAAATGGACGATAATCGTCCATAATGCCAAACAATCAACACATCAAATGTGGCTGATTTAATGTTTCACAAAGTCAAGCACACAATTTATCTGTGTGGACAAGGCTATTAGTTGAAGCATTTCAGCGGTGTGTGCGAGCGGCAACATCACCAAGGAACTTGAGCCATACAGTGCCTCTTTTGACACTATAGACTTTGTGTGCAGCCTGGGCCAAACATGAAGACCCTTTTGAGGATGTTCTCACTTATGCATCTCCAGTACAGCGCTCGTGTATTTATGGCAGCTGTTATGAAGGAGTTGATGTAATTTTCAGGTCACACAGCTGCGCTACAGCACATATGCATTTACTGTAAGGCGGTTATGAACAAGTTGATATAGTTTTCACATCAGACACTCTAGTGAACATAAACCCTTCAAATGTTACTGCATTTAGAGGTGCATTTGACCAGGTTGTGGCTGAAGACCTCCGTGCACACACATAAAGATTAAAAAATATAATATTATATCTTGACATGTGACGTGCACTGTCATTGGCTCGTGCCTCCACAGAAGGTAAACAAACCGTGAGCCTCAGAAGAAATCCTGCAAGATGATGAAAAATGCAGCTCATTTGCCAACAAAAATATCTGCAAAAGAGAGAACAAACCACTTCCCAATGTCCTACAGGAAAGTGGATCATACTTTTTTTTACACCCCGTGCAACTGTAGGTTGGAACAAAAGGGAAAATCGATGCTGGAGTCATTTTTCCAGTGATATTAATGTTGTACGAACATAAAGGCACTAATACTCATAACTAATGTGTCCTGTTCTACATCACTTTAGCGAAACAGGAAGCAGTTATTTTATTTTTGACTCAGGAATGTCAAAGCCATGTTTAGAAAATAAAGAACTAAAACAGACCCAGCCTTTTCTGGCATGTAGTGGATGCTTACTTCTTGTTTGTTTGTTTGCTTATCAAGGTTTTTTTTTTTCATTGAAACGCATATTTTTTTCCAGTTCCTGCATATTTTCTCAACTTTGCGCATATATTTTTTTTTCTTTTTGCAAATTCCCACAATTTCACATAAAATCATATACTCCGCCCACATATTCCATCACATAATCAAGGATTTTCACCAGCATTTTTCTGGAAGATCTGATTCATGTTTGGAATAGTTTATCCTTGCACTGAGCTGATATCTTCACATCCTTGTTGTCTTGTGCCAGACCGTTTAGCATGCCCCTGTCCTCTGCTGTGATGTGCTCCTGGTTAACACCTTGGCTAGCCTTGCTGAATTATGCAGAAGGGACTAACACTATAGCTGAGTCAGCACTGAGGACAGGTCAGTGGAGATGCCGTGGATGAATGGTTCTGGCAGCCGCGATACACAAATGCAGAGGCGCACGCACAAGTAAATGCACGAGTGCTCGGACATCTACATCGACATCAAGAGATACGTGCACATGGATGCAGTTGAGTTTCTGAGCACATGCACATACTCATATACAAGGACACATGTAACGAGTGAGGGGACAGAAAGAGGGAGCCCTGCAAAGAAAGGCATACAGCTCTGCGGGCAAGAGATAGGGATAAAATGCATAATCAATGCACATTAAAGCACGTTTCATAGCCTACACATCTGTCTGTACAGCACAATGGCACACTGATTAGCTACAGAGGAGCTACTCAGTCACTGTCTGATCACCTAACCTGCTGCATTAAAACTATATATATATATATATATATATATATGTGTGTGTGTGTGTAGACCACAGGTTTAGACATTTTTGCAAATATCTTTTTTTTTTTTTCAAAAAGATATTTGTTATACATTTTCAGATCTGTACCTCAGCTATCAAAATAAATACTGAAAATTCATCAAGAATTTTATGGAAATGTTGAGTGTTTTTTAGGACTAAGATAAATATTTTAATGAAATATACACATACACAGTTTATGTTGGCTGCACCTTAGAACATATTTGAGCTGCAAAATACACCAGACAAAACAATATATCAGTTTTAATATCCTCTACGATATGAATATTTCATATACTATCATACTGTAGCATAGTTAAAAAACAGCTGTTAAGTCACTGTGCCATAAAACTCATTTCCAGGGCCAAAGACAATACCAGTGGAGCCTGCATGCTTGTTTAGGATACAGTAGCTCCTTTCATTACTGAGGCACCATTTAGGCTTTAGAGGGAGTAAAACAGAATTACAGATGAATAAAAATAAAATTACATTTATCTGAATGTCAAACAATTAAACTGACCTTTTCTTTTCTTTTTGTATCTTAAATACTGTTTTAGCTGCTGGTCTGACTGTGCATGACTGCACTCTATGTTCAAATGCCTGTGTACACTTAACCTTCCCCTGAAATGGACAGTTCAGATAATGGATCAAATGAAACACAAAGTGTGAAGATGAGAAACACCTCATAAAAGCATTAATCTACATCAAAGGAATCCATTAAGATCCAGTTTGGAAGATACAGTGGGAAGTAATATTAGCAAGTGGCAAAATGAATGATTTTCTCATTTGCTTAAAGGGCTCATATTTATCTAAACCACTTTTATTAGTCTTTGGTTCATTTATTTGTGTATTTGGACCCTAATAGTTCATAAAGTTAGAAAAGGTGCTGCAAAACAATTTTATATTCATTTTGACAAAAATCGAGTGGATTTCTACAACCTGTTTTAAGTCCTTCTTAATTTGTTACATCTATAACTAGTTACGTCACAACATTTGCACATATAAGGTCATTTCTCTGAGTACGACAATTGTTTATCAGCAGCAGTGGTTGTAGTAAAAACTGAAAATATGTCCAAACTTTGAGCAGATTATGTAAAATGTTCAGTTGTTGGTTGAACAGGACGGAGCAGTACAGTGAACAACCTGGAGGGGGCGGAGCCTGAAATGGCTCGTTTACATTTAAAGGGCCAGCGCTCAAAACAACCTTTCTGGTGTCATTACTCAGAAATAGGGTTGAAGATGGACCTGTGGAGTTGAATTAATGAAGAATTCAGACCCAAGCAGAACATTTACAGTTTATGTAGAACACAGAGAAATGTTTGAAAATGTATACTTCCATTTTTAAAAAAAAAAATCAATATTACTCCTTTAAGAATTGTTACTTTTCCTATGAACTTCATCAGCTTCCTCTGCTCTGTGTCATACATGATAAGTGGTAGAGGTGTTTCATGGACACAGTACTTCAGCATTGAATACAATGTACTGTTGGAGTGGAGCCAGAAACGGTTCGCTTAAAAAGCAACAGCGAATTCTTGAATACTTTCCATCACTATAACAGCGCTGGCACTACAATTATGTACATCACATATTATGTGTGAGATAAAACCACAGGAGCAGGCAGCAAAATATTATACACAGCATCATCATCAGAAAGATACTTATTTCAATTGAAGATGAGGCACCATTACCATTAGAGGCAACAGCAGCTAATGCAATGACACTGAACAGTGTCTAATTTTATATATAATGTAAAGCCAACACTGCTGTGAACAAAATGGTTCCATCATTAGAGAACAGTGTCGGATTCAGAGGTTCCATCTCCACCTGTAGTTTTTTCCATTTATCCTCTTTAAATTCCATTTTGGTTTCTTTTTTAAATTTAGATTACTTTGTTTGTCATGTTATGTTAAAGAAATAAAATAGATCATTTTTGCAGCATTGTAAATTGTATATATTTATTTATTAAGAGACAAAACATCGCACTATTAATATTGCTTATGGGGTTGACCTCTGTTGTTTGAGTGACTCTTAAAAAAGAAGTCAAACAATATTAATTGATCGATATGTGTTGAATGAATCCAGGTGTAAAAGACTAAAAGATTAGTTCAGGGAATTTCACATTGTCTGAATAAAACAGATCAAGACATATTATGTGCAAAAGGAGGTCACACTAATAGCTGACACCAAAAGTTTTGTCCTAAACATGTTTATCACATATTCCCTGGATATTCTGTCTGCATCATGAATACAGAGCCTGAGAAATACTTATGTACACTCAGCAAAATGGGGGTCTAAGACTTGTGCATTTTACTGTAAATTTCTGCAATGTTAACATTTTTGGCATCCATTTATTTGTACGTTCTCTCATTACTATGTTGTATTTTGTACAATATACAATTTCTTCATGTATTGCATTATTTTGTGGAACCAAGCAAGTCCTACAGTATAATAATCAATGCATTTCTTATACACACACTTTTTGTCATGCTATCCAGTGCTGTGACATGGATGCTAAAATTGTCTTACTTTAATTCACAATGTGGTGACACAGCCATATCTATAAAGTGTCTTCCAGTCCGAATCGTACCCACATTAACTTGGTGTTCACATGGTCATGCTGCAGCCCACATAGACGCATGCTGTGTCAGTCACACACACACACACACACACACATACAACTACAGTGTTGCAGACATGGAAGAAAGGAGTGGGTGCCAAAGGACAAGAGATCCATCTTGTTAAATGAGAGGCAAGAGAAACAGATTTCTAAAAACAGTGTGACAGCAAATGGAGGGAAGAGGAAAAGACAGGGAGAGAGAAGAAGAAAATGACAGAGAAAAAAGGAGACAAATAAATGAAAGTGGCAGTTAGGGGGGGAAAAAAAATCAACAAGAGGAGGAAACCAGAGAGGTGAAAACAGGTGGGTTGGAATGCAAGCTGGAGTTGTAACAACAGATTGCGAGGAGGGTTTTGAGGGAGGGGCAGGACAGGGAGACGCACAGAATGAGGGATAAGAGGGGCTTGTCCCTGCGTAACCCCCTTACACTGTGATGGAGCGTATTTACCAACACTTCATCAGCAATATCCTCCCTCTGCGAGTGCGTCGGCATGTGTGGCTTGGTGCAGAGTGTTGTGTACATTATTTTTCATGTCATCTCTTAGTTGCGTATCAGTTGTGGTGAATGTACACGAATCTGAGCCACAGATCAGAGATTCTGCCTCTGAAGTGCAGTGGTCCAAGACCTCTGATCATCACTCCTGTAAACAAAACACAGATTGAATTTCTGTTATGTGTATCTGCGGCTTAGAGTTGGATTAAGGGCCGGGCCTTTGTTATACTTGTCACGTCTTTAAGAAATGCCAAGAGATTCTTCACATACTTCTAATGTCTGTCATTCACGCTGGCAAATGTCAAGAATGCAGCCTACACTCACATCACACACTCTGTATGGATTTGTGGAGCTGCATCCCTGTATGCATATGTGCAGTTCGGAGGAATTTTGTGCTCATTCCTGCGACTACATGAGTGTGATTCTACATTAAAGGTTAATACGATAACGTGCATGTGTGCGTCAGCTTCAGAGAGAGGATGCCAGTGTTATGCATGTGTGTGTTTGTACTGCTTGTTAGACTAGCAGTTGGCTCCTGCTGACAGCTACTGCAGTCTGAACAGCAGGGCTGACGAGGACAATCAATTAGCCCTGCATCTCACACACGCTCCCAACATTGATATTCATATAAAGATGTGCGCAAAGTAAAGAATGCATCTGAAGTGCTGGACAGCGTGTGCCATCAGTAAACCCTTAATATATCAAACTATGCATGTAAATGGACTTTACTTATTTGTTTTAATCGCACAAAAATGTGGTGAGATTAGCTGTTGCTGGGACGTTGTGCGCATGTGGGTGTGTGTTTTAGATAAGCCTCAGCTGGGGTAACATGAGTTTATCAAATATCTGCCTTGATCCCTCTAAGGGCTGCTTGGACGCTGTTTGCTCGACGTACGGTTGTATGTGTGTTTGCTCTAAGCGATGTGTGTGATGCTGAGCAGATGCTGATGTTTTGACAGCCATCCTGCTCTCAGTCTGCCTGCCTCACATCAGCTCTGTATGTGTGTGACTGTCTCTTTATAAATGTGCATTTGTGTACGCACACTTGTGGCCTAGCATAGCATAGCCTTTGCGTGTGTGTGTGTGTGTGTTATAGAGCAGGGTTAAGCAGCAGTCTGGCTGTCAGTGTGGATCTGACCTTCTATCTACCACTGGGATCACTTATCCTGCTGCAGGCTCCACAGTAGCACATAACACCATCCTCCTGCCATTTCTTTTCTTTCTCTCTTCTGCTTATTTTTCTGCCTTTGAACTTTTATTTCTGTCCGTCTCTCCTTTCTCCCTTCTAATAGCGCTCTAACAATACATAGCCCTTTTTTTTCCTTCTGCGCTGTTATCCATGTCCCCTATCCCCAGTTCTGCTTCTCGCTCTGTATTTGTATTCTACTTCTCTCCACACTTGCACCTCTCCCTTCCTCACTCTCTGCTGTTCAGATGCCAAATTCACAGAGTTAATGATGAAATGAAAACAGGAGAGGGTGAACTTAATGAAGACAAGAGGAGGGAAGGAAAAGGAGCAAGACAGATGGAGAAATGCTGAGCTCCACACACACAGAATCACAGAGAGTTGAGGGGAAATATGGGGAGAAATGCTGACAATTGGAGAGGGAAAGATAAAAGTGACAGAGGGGGGAAAAAAAAGAATCTTTTTCATTTGTGTCAGAGCACCATTGTTAGAGTAACAAAGACATAGCTCTCACAGTGCACTAGAGGATTTGTCAAACACTCACATACACACACATATAAACCACACGTCATAAATACACAGTGTTTATCTCTTTCCTTCAGCAGGGACGAATCTCCTGGGGTGAGAGCGGCTCCTGCTCTCCTCTTTCTGCAGTGTCACTTCTGACATTTGTCATGTTTTCAACCTCACATAGAAACCCACTGGTGTCAAACCTTTCTTTTCCATATCTGCAACTTGTTCTCTTAAATTTCAGCAGGTGTTGAAAACATCCCCTGCATTTGCTTTTCTGGTGGTTCTCCTTTTTTTTTTTTTTTTTTTTACAAACAAACACGTGTACTATTATTTTACCTTTTACAAACACAGGTTGTGGATCAGGGTCGTGCAGCACTTGACACTATCACCTCACAGCAAAAAGGTTGGATTCCAGTGCTGAGTGTGGAGTTTGGATGTTCTCCCCATATTTGTCTGGGTTCTCAATGGGTACTTCCACCGTCCAAAGACATGCACTTAATTGGTTAATTGGTTTATGTAAATGACCCGTAGGAGTGGATAAGTTGCGTCATCCTTGTGATGAACTGCCGACACATCCACAGTGCACTCTACCTTCGCCTATAGGCAGCCAGGGTCGGCCCCGGCACCCCATGACCAGTTGAGAAAATGGATGAACTAACACTGGTTTCTTTAGGCTGAGCAGCTACTTTTGTGGCAGTTTTCCCAAATGGATTTTTCTTTATTTCTACCTTTGGTCACTGATTTATCACTAGTTCTTTTATTTTACCCTCTGTATTTAGTTTGTGTGTGTGTGTGTGTGTGTGTGTGTGTGTGTGTGTGTGTGTGTGTAAATCATGTATTTTCCTATATTTAATCAACAGATCATGTAGATGTTCAGAGTAAATTCAAAGTTAATTCTATCAAAACAGAGAAAAATGAGGAAGAATTTAAGGGTGAAAGCAAGTGTGTCCATTGACTGTCATTTATCAAATTCCATGGGTTTTACCGGTGAATCAATGTTGTAGAAGATGACAGTGTTTCCATGGTAACTACAGAGCCTCTGAACATCTAAATGGGTCATATCTGATGACCATGAAAAGATGACAAACTGCATTTTACACCAACTATTTACATGGATTGATAGGATTATTGGATCAACAAGTGTTTAATAGTTTATATTTGTAGATGGTTTGTGTCACCGGTGGCTGTTATTGTGTGGCTGTCTTTATGGGTTAAATAACTTTTTTTTTTTTTCCAGTTCATCTTATAGCTCTAAAAATTTGACATAATTTCATCACCTAATAATTTGTGTGGGGTTACTTGAAGGGACTGGTCTATAGTATATTTCACTACTTCCAACATGTGTAGAGGAAATCAAGAGGAGAATCGCTGAGGCTCTGGAGAATGTTACACATGACATTATATTATATCATTATATCATTACCATACCCATGAATTTTTCATTTGAAATTTGTAGAACAAAACATTTTATGTACAAAATAAATCCTATTAAGTATCATTTTTCCTGACCATGTAGTCTCTCCGATATGGACATATCAAATCATGTCATTTTTTGGGACACCCTGTATAGATAAATAATAACAATTGTTAATGTACACACAGAGTTCACCTTAAGATAAAGAAGAGGCATTTAATGGCACTGAGCATTACAACACATAAATAAAAACTGTATTTATGCCTTTTTGTGATATTCTAGGCTTGAAAAAAGTGCATACTATCATTACAGTATATCATTACTGTTAACTGCACTAATACAGGGTGTATCAGAAAAACAAGCCAATGCTTTTATTTAAATTCTAAAAAAAAAACCTGTAGAGTGAGAAATATAGGAGCACGCAAGGTATATATCAGAGGTGTTTCCTGTCAACAGAAAAACATAAAACTAAAAAGAGTTCAAAATGTGAACACTCAATTTTGCAGCTGTGTATTGCGAGTGATATCCAATTAGTATTTCCATTTTTTCTTTGTGTATGTGTTCTTTTTTTTTTTTTTTTTGTATTGGAGTGCTTGTCATTTCCTGATAAAGACTAATAAATTCCAATTATCAGGTAAGTGTAGAAGGAGGGGCCCTATGTTCAAACAGGGTGTTTGAAACGGACCAGTCAAGCAAGACGTTCTAGGTAGGTTGACAAGAAAAATAGGGTTGGAATGGAATAGTGAATTATAGAATTGGGTATAATGTGCCTTGCACAGTTGATCCTGATGCTTCCTTTTGTACAGACATGACTGAAAGATGGATTTTTACATGCATGTGAATGGATAAGTAGGTTTATGAGTTATGCAAAAACTAATGTGGCCAACTCCAATTATTATAATAATAATTGTCCCAGGTCTATTTGGTTCTGTTTTGTTTTATTATATAAAGTAAATGTGATCTGGTTCATAGAGTTTGAGCAAGCTACTTCTATTTTTCATAGACAACACTATGGAAAAATACAAGATAAAAGAATCCTATACAAGATAAGGTTTTGTGAGACAAAATTAAACAGGAAATTTATTTTGATAGAAGAGGCAAAATATCTTATTGAAGTACAATATGTGGGGAGTGTGTCTCTTTTGACCTTATCATTCCCTGAAGGATATACTAAACTAAGCACAGTGTCTTCATGCTTCTCAGGATACCTAAAGTTAGGGATTAAAGTGGACAGAATTGAAGATTGGTGCATCGGTGCAGCAGTTTGTAATTTTGAGCAGTGAACCAGCAGGAGTTGCTGCATGTAGAGAAGAACAGTGAAGGTGATATTACAAAAGGTGCATTTATGAAGTGCTTCCACTTTCTTATAGTTTACTATCCAGGATTTGGGGAAAATGGCAAACTTTAGCTGAGTGCAGCTTCTCTAATGTAATCTGATCCTATTCTTTATCATATCTTACAGAACGACTAATACGTTTAAGTTTGGGATAAATTAATTAGCAGACTTATCTGCTAAAAGACAGAAAAGGACTGAGGTTTTGCACACCAAGGCACAGAGTTTTTACTCATCCCTAAACACATCCTTTTTTTCTCTTTATCTTTAACACATGCACACAATCTGATCAGCAGTTTCCTCATGCATTTACTGAAGTCATTTTAGCTTTGTTTGTCAAGTACTGAAACAGAAAAACCACACGGGATAAGCTCACAATGCAGCTAAACGACACCAGTTTTATCACAGTGACAGCAGCAGTTACAATGAGTGAACTATCTGAGGTCCAATGTGGTTCTACAGGGTCTGTACGGTCCACCTGTGCATGAACAGTGAGTGGACCTGCTCTGTTAGGTACCATGAAGTAATGGTACTAATGTAAGGAATGA
>JAPSES010000144.1:15520581-15530824 GCA_029822895.1 Maxillicosta whitleyi
CCCCCCTCCCCTTCCCCACACCTCTTTCTCCCCTGCAATGGAAGGTGAGAGTGAACGAGCCTAGTTGAAATCCCATCTGAGCTGCTCAGGTCTTCGCAGTTATTAATTAGCTGGGATATTTATATCAGTACAAGCTGTAAGGATGTGAAATATGAAAATTCTTGCATGCACATAAAAAATGTGTAAACATACACTGTGCCCGTACTAGGGAAAGGCCGGACACAACCTAATCTTGTACATTACATGCATCAACATACTTAGAATCAGACAAAATCAAATGAATTATGAGAGAAAGAAGGCTGGACAGGCAAATCACAGCGGTGGACATAGTATGTGGTTTGCTCTGGCAGCCTCAAATTTAGAAATCTGGGTTAGACTAAGCTAAAAAATTATGGAGATGTGAAAAATGTGGAGCTTTATTAGCAACCAGTGTTAAAGGCAGAAATGTTTAGAAAGCAGTGAAGACTTTAATTATTATGGAATACCCAAATTTAAACTGTGAACATGAAACTAGTAACTCTGCAAAAATAATTGGTTGTACATCCACAAACTAGGTTCTTTTACATGGTTTTGAAAGAAGTAGAATTTGCCAGAAATGCCTAAAGGTGAGCATATTTAGTGCTGATCAAAGAACAATAAAATATTTAAGGAGACCTTTCTGGAGTCAAGAAGGAGATCAAAGCTTTGAGCTGGAGTGGGAATGGGAGTGGGAGGTAGCAGGGGCGAAGAAGAAAATACACAACCAGTACTAGAGCTGTGGAGGCACCGACTTTTATCAGAAAACTCAGGTCAAGTAGTGTAGACATATGTTTTTGGCTAAATTAGTACATTTGTTCTCTGATAGGATGATGCAGACAGTGTGTGAGGGGGAAATTAAAGACAGATGGGGAAGGAGAGGAGGGGTTTTTAATGTGTTAACACTAAGGATGCTCTGATAACACTTCCAGACTGAGTAAGTAAAAGTACATTTGATCACATAGTGATACCAAGCACTGGTATGAGTAGTTAGTAATCCCATTACAGTTCTTAGTTACTTTTGAAAATGTGCTTTATAATCATTGTCATTAGCCTGACTGGAACAAAGTGCTGCTACTGACATTTAATGTTTTGGAATGAGCGTTTGTCAATTAATCCACTAGGGGGCGCTCCTCTTAATTACCCATACTGGACAAATACCACGAAGGAAAGTAAAGATTTATGAGAAGAAGAAGAAAGTCAGTATTAACAAACATGGAAATGACTGAGCTAACACTAATGTGGATACTGATGTTACAGCGATTCCACTGGTAAGGTTTAAAAGTGAAGCTTCAGGAGGTAGAGAAGTAGGGCGTAGCCCTGGGTATTTGTCATAAATATGTCAGTAGTTTGTCACTAACTCACACAGTCGCTCTTTGAACACATCCTCTACCCCCACGGTTCCAATGGTGTTCTCCACCTGGATATGCACCTGAAAAACGGACAGAACTGTGTACGCAGAGGACGGACAGAACGCCCTGTCTGTATCCGACCGTGTCTTTAATGTTACTTCCAGCCAACATTACTTTTGTCACTGTTATTTATTCTGAAAAACCTCCACAAAGCTGACATTACTCCTCTGCCATGTACTTGCTGCACTTGAATGTTAATAAGTGGTATCAATGCAGTTGTGTAGGAATACTTTCAGTGTTTTCTACCTGAATTAGTTCAAAGTTCAGTTCACAAATCTCCATAGAACTAGTTTGTTCACAGTTCATATTTAGTTCATTCATAGTTCCAAAAAATGAACTAGTTCATAGTTTTTTTTGCTCCTTCCTGCTACAGTCGCCTCCTGCTGCTTTTTTGGTTTGTCTTGTTTCATGACGCATGCGACGCTGGTGGCTAATGTTGTTGCCTGATTAAATGTTTTTCCACTAACTATTAAAGGCTCTTTATGGTGTGTTTAGCCTGTTTTTTTCCTGCAAGATTAAAGAAATTTGGCAACTATTGAAAAAAGTTAAATAGATAGAACATGCCGTTCACAGACACCAGAATGAACTCATTCAGCGTTCGTTCATCAGGCAGTAAAACCGTGAATTCAGTTCACGTTCACCCAAAATACAGTACACACACTTAGACCCAATACGCAATACTGATATCGGTACATCCTTTGTTAATACTGGGCATGGGATGAGACTGGAGATCTGGTTTTCTTATCTACATGTACACATGACTATTTTTACCACCACAAAATATGAAGAGAAAGAAAGACAGAGTATGGGCCCTCTAAGTTGAATACAGAGACAGTGCTGACAGATAAGTGGGTCTGGATTACCATTTAATGAGAATGAATCCTTCATGGTTCAGTGGTTTAGCCCATCTTAATCCATGTTAGGAACCACAAAGTCACCCACAACCCCGTCCTGTTCCTTTTAACTGCTATCACTCAAATCACCACTGCTCACCTCTAGACTGCTTGACTTCCTGACATCGGCTCTCAACATGTGTCATGTTACTGTCTGCTCTTTTGGTCACATCTACCTTGCAGATATAATGGGCACCCATTTGTTCCATTTGCAGACTAATGTATTCTACTTCCACTTGCCGTTGATTAAAGCTGTCATAAAAAATATTCATCTGCCTGCTAAAAGAGATTCAGATGGAGAAATGAATATGGGTAATGCTTTCGTTTGTTTTGCATTTTTGTCTGGAATTTCCATATTTTCCCCACCATTTTAACCTTATTATATTCACTGTGAACATAAAGTATGGTATAATAGCGATGTGATTATTTTTTGTTACTGTCTGAAACTGTTTCTTTTTCTATATTTTATACATATAACTATTGATTCCTAAACTACCATGGTACATTTATGTAAAGGATGTGCACGCTGCATTCCAAAGTAAAATACCTATGTGCTTTTAAATAGTCCCATACTTCCACCACAAACAGACTCCCCACACTGGGTCGATTTGTGTTGTGGATGAATAGTCATTGGCGTGAAGCAGCTGTATCGACTGATAGAACAGCCTCTATTGATGAGGCCATAAAGGACAATGCATCTTAGTATTAATAACTCACTGCAAAGCCCTCCTCAGTATATAACACAGATATCATTAACTGTGACGCTGCTGTCACACTGGTAATTGCTATAATCAAGCTCCCTGCAGCAGTAAAAAGTTGTGTTTGTATGTGTGTTTATATCTGTACACAGTTGTCTAATGAAAGAGTATGGAGCAAACCTTTGAGCCTTGTTTTGACAGGTAATGGATGAAGCAGGCCTGCATGCATGAAAGAAAAAGGCTAATTTTGTCTGATATGGTGGTGGCTGACTTGAGTGTAATTCTACCTTACAGTATATAAGGTCTCATTATACTGGTTTCAAATATGGGGCCGAACAGTCAGGGCTGTTTCTGTTTGTCTGTTTGTATAGGTGATTGTACGCACTGCTAATATCAGTATGTAATATTATTTGAATAGTTGTAATTAAGAAATAAATCAAAATGAATAAGGAGATGAACAAGAAAACGCAGGATGTGATGCAATATAATATTATATGCACACATGTTTATTATGGTATTGCTATACATGTATAATATTTGTTTGTGTTCCACTCAGGACTGAAGTGATCTTATTTTGGCAAATACCCATGTGACAGACGCATAAAGAACAACTGTATTGCATGGCAGGACTCCACTGCACAAATCAAGCCTTTTTTGACACTGTGAGGCATTTTGTAAATATTGTATCCTCATTATTCCTCCAACCTTGACCCAAGTGGTCGACAAATCAGCTGCAAGTTAAATGTGTGAAAGACATTATTCAGTGTATGCCAGACATACAGAAGCAGTGAAAGTATATTTACACTCTCATAATTACTGCACCCCAGAAAACCTTTTTAGGTTCTATTTTCTAAAAGAAAACATTTTACTTCTTCTGACTACTTCTTCCTCGTCTAATTGAATGTATGGCTTTTCTGGTACAATATGTGCAAAATCTTTGAGTATATAGAAGACCCTGTTGGGTGATCAGTCCTGTATTTCACAGTCACTCATTCTTAAATATTCCATTTAAAATCTAACATATAAATGTGCTTAGGGGTTTGCTGTTAAAGATGGACTTCAGTGAAGTGCTTTTTTTTTTCAGACTGATTTTTTTTTTTAGGATTAAATATGCAGGAATAACCTGGAAATACAAAGAACATGGTTAGTGCATTAGTGTAAGTGTGTGTGAAATGTATGACAATCTCTATGTTTAGCTGTATGGGTCTGTATTTTCAGAAAGGCTGTCACGGTAGGTTTTTCTTTTTCGGATTCAACAAAGGCTTTTTATCCGAGGCATCTATTCTTACCACCAACATAAAGTTATAAATGTATCATCCAGAATTTGAACATACAGGGTCATAAAATAAGTAAAAAAAAAAAAAAGTAACTACAACAATTTAGTAATTTAATAACAACTTTGGAAAACAATCCTGAGGCAATTAACATGTGAATCAAGTTTTTGCAATATGTGGCATCTCGGTTGCTTTTAGTTGCCAAGGTGGAGCAAGTTGCAGATGGATGTCAAAGACCGTACATTTGTTTAAATGGAGCATAGCCAAACTAAAGTCGGAAAAACAGTAACACTTCTCACACATTTCACAGAAATGAGAACCTGCTGGGTAAATTTATGGAGTTATTATTATTCCCACTTCTTGCTGAGACTGGGATATTCTAAACCCCTGGTATTTAATGATGCTCCAGTTAGTGGTGGTGCTTTCTGGATTCCATTATGCTTAAAAGTATCAGTAATATTCGTTAAATGTTGAGAAAGACGTGGCTCTAAAACAATGAAAAGTGTATTGAGTCACAAACATCAGATGTTCTATTTTTATAGTCACAGTAAGAAGACACAATTCCTTACATACCATAGAAGAACCACATACATATGTAAATTTGGGTTTTTCATGTCTGTAGAAAGAGATATGCATTGTGTGATGTAGAAAGCAGAACATGTTCACTGCATGCCAACAGTGGTGTTTGTATTGATAGTACCAAAATCAACAGTATTTTGATCATTTTAATATTAATATCAATGCCAATTTTCATTGTATGCACTGTTGAGGGTAGAGTAAATATGAGAAAACAATGCAGCTCGAATGTACCATAAGATTAATAATGTTTGGTGTGAATTGGCAGCCACACTTTTGTTTAGTTTACCACTGCTAGAGTGTGAATGTGTGAGTGAATGAATCATGGATCAATAATGTAAAGCTCTTGTTGCTTTGAAAAGCGCTATAGAAATTAAAACCATTATTATTATTATTATTATTATTATTATATGATTCGCCTCATCTCCGCTGGCTGGCTGACATTGCTGCTATGTAATTATACTACACTGACGCAGGGTTTGCCACTGTGACCCAGCCCGAGAACCACCCACTCCCACAGGGAGTTTCATTCAGGCCTCATTTAGACAGACTCATATTTAACTTTAAACCACACAAAAGAAGTTCTATAGTTGCACTCCATAGTACAAAACACAAACAGTTAAATTATTCTGTAGGGCACTTTGTCCTTTGAATGCTCTTTCCAATCAGTTGTACTAAAAACAAAAACAAGATTAAACATAAACAGTTCTTGTCATGAATAATTAATAAGCCTATCCCTTACAGCTGTAGCACAATGTGTTGTACTTCAGAGGGCCATGTAGCCTTGCCCTATACATGACTGTGTGTAGTATGTTCATACCCGTAAATGTATGAGGTCATGAATAGGCGTCTATCACTGTTTCACGACAACATAGGCTGACTGTTGTGTGGCGTTTCCAGTGCAACATAGGAAACAAATCCTTCAGTATGAGACAGTAACACAGCATATACATATGGAGTCAATCATATTATATACAGTACATCAATGAATGGATTAAATGTGTTGTATTTTGATATAAAAATTTAGACATTTCGTCTGCTTAGTATTGATGTGTGGTCTCATTCTGGTTATTCTTACAGTATCTGTAACAGTGGTGATGTCTTTCCAGTGACTCTTACATGTGTCATTTCAGGATAACTGTGGCCACTGTGATGCTCTTTCCCTGAAGTAGACTCTCCATAAAGGACGTCTTCTGTTATTCCACCATCCTCTGTAATGTGCAAATGATCAAACCAGTGTAGGAGCCTCTACCTGAGGAGTACGAACATGGATGTGGTCTTCGCTTGGAGCAGAGCCTCCCTGTTGGATACCTTATCTTTGAAAGAGATGTAGCATATTTGATGAAGTCAGCACATGTAAAAGCCATGGATTCATAATTTCTGGTGAACCATGAATATCAATGTCTCACAGGAAGACATGGATCATTAGGCTGTTTTCTGTAGATACCCTTTTTTTTTAATCGTGTGATGGTGGTAGAAGCTTTTCCACTGTAGATGCTGAGCTCAGTTATGTCCAAACCAAGGTGTGTGTACTTGAAGTGAGGGAGCCTCTATCTTAGCTCATAATATTTGTCTTTTCAGTTGTGATGATCATACTGTGCACATCCTGGAGGGTGTATGTGTTAACCATGTGAAGAAGCTTCAGTCTTGTCTGTGTTCTTCCCACACGTGCTCAACTCATGAAGAAAACTATACATTTTCAATGGGTTCCCATACTTTTTCTTTCCACTCTAGATGCCTTTGGTGAACTGACAAAATGCCTCTTTATGGGGAATAGCAAACAAAATGCCATTTGTGGAACTCAAATACCTCTGATGAAGAGCTGTGAAATGACAATCATGTTGTCAGATTGACTGAGCTTGAGTGTGGGTGACCTTAATCTTTACATTTGATCTGGCGTGGTGACTGCAGGCCACCTGCTATGGTTTGCCCACTGAGGCAGATGAACAAACATATGACAACACCTTACTGCCTAGTTGGGTTATAGTTGACCCCGATGCCTACACTCTACGTCAGCTGAAGTGAGGCTTTCACCTCTAACTGCCTCTCCTTCTGTTAGTGTCACTGCTTTGATGAGACACCAGAGTGAGGTGTACGTGCTGTTTATTTTAGATGTGTTACTTCCCAGGCAACAGATCCCACTCCTCCTCCTCTCCAACTGAATCCAAGGGAAAAGCTAAAGCTGACTCGGGTCTGGTGATGATGTCGAAGCTACCAAAATGCATTTAGTATAATTTCAATCCAGTACTCAAACTGAAGGCTCAAACATATCATTTTAATGGCAGCTACACAGTGCATCATGGATCTAATGAACTTGGGTGTGTCATTTGTGCAAACTCTCTGATAAAATCTATTGGATCTCAGGTTAAAATGCAAGTGAAGATACAAGAATGAACCATCATGGGTGCAAGTTGTTGCAGTTGTAAACTAGAAAAGCACTCAGAGAGTGCAGACTTCCGCCAAGTGCAACATCCCCCCACCCCACCACCACAAACATTAGTCCCTCATTTATTTGGACAGCATTTTAAGATTCTTAAGTCCATGGACTATATGAGAAAACATGAGTCGTCATCTGGTGGACATGTGTTATTATTACCACAGCAACACCAATGATAACTAATAGAGAATCCTTTTAAAAATTCCTGGATTCAGACAGTGATCCAGATCACCTCCAAAATTTAATCGTCTGTTCCTTGTCTCAGAGTGAACATTTCCTGAAAAGTTCATTAGGTTTGGTCAATAATTAACAGAGATTCTGAGAAAGAAAATTTTTGGCCCCATTGACCCCCAAAACCCCCATTGTTAACGAAAATTTCAAAGTGATCCAGAATCCAGGATTTCTTCCGGATCACCCCCCAAAGTTAATGGGTTCTTCCCAGCCCCACACTCTACTCCTCCACCAGATTTGATGGAAATCGCGTCAGCTGATCCTGCAAACAAACAAACAAACAAACCAACAGATGCGGGTGAAAACATAACCTCCTTGGCGGAGGTAATAATAAAAACAAGTTCATGTGTACATAAAAGAAATACAGGTAAAGAGGAGAGGGTGGGCCTGTGACTCCAAAAAACAGGATATTATGGGATGGACAATTTCATAAGAAAACTTGAGGTTCATAGTTTTAGAAAACATGAACATGACTGTGTAGATGTGGGCTGCTGGAGCTGCAGTCACACTGATGACTGAAGACAACATCATCCTAAATCCTTATACTTTCAGAATTTTGACAAGATCCTGGCAAGGACCACCTGTGAATTGCTCTGTGTGATATAATACAACTGTTTCTTTTTATTATTTTTTTTTCGCATCTTACACCTGGGATAGTCCAAAATCACACAGTGTATTTAAGACTAAAAATCTGCTCCCCTGCACTTTGATGGATAGGTGGAGGTTTAGTGTATGAGCACCAGGGTGTATTAATATGTTGGTGAGGCTTGTCTGGGGACCAAAGCTCCTCAGCCCGGGGTCTTATGCTGCCCAGAGTCCATCTGACTCCATGAGACAGTAATACAGAGGAATCACTGTGGAGATGGTTTGTACTGGCAGGAGGAGACTAACTCGATCTGTTCGCTTTTCTGCTGAAATAGCATTGTTAAGCAGTAGGGCAGACAAGCAGAAGTGATAAGCATACATATTTCACCTGCACGACTGTCACAGAACAGCCTTTGACAGGCCAACTCTTAGAATTTTGTACAATATAGTAGTTTTAACATTCTTCACTTAAAATTTTCCACAGTTTAGAAGTGATTGATTTAATATTGTACATTATGCTGATTTTACTGTGACAATATAAGAACATAACATTAACACTGAAGAAATTGTCAAATATCACAAGTGTCAATTAACCCTGACCTTTATCACTGCACTTTAGACACACTCTTGTAATATACGGTAGTTTGTGTGTATAGAAATGACAGATATAAATAGAGTAGAAGTCATGCAGGTTAAGAGGGAAGTAAACCTGTGTACATTTATAATGAATGAACAGACCACCTATGGAGACAGAAGCCAAGACGGAAATCTACTTTAAAAAAAAAAAAAAGGCAAATTGAATGCACAGACAGAGAGCGTACTGTCTACTGATGATGTGTGCATATCTACAGAAGCTAGTGATGACATGGAAACCAATTTATTAAAAATCAGTTAAATCAGCAAATACTGGATTTTTTTTTGGCCAAACAAAAAGTAACATCAACATATTTGAAGGCCTTTTTGCTTCATCAAAGGATCAGAACAGGTAGTTGTGTAATTGCTTCATCGTCAAAACCTAGTTAATGAATTTTTCATTTAATCGGAGCTTCCTGTGGAATGAACAGTTTTTGACAGCCAACACTAACTGGCAAACGCAAGCTGTTTGTGTTGTTTTCAAGGTCTGGGACACTCACACTGTACTGCATGCCTTGGCTATTGTGAAAGCTGCCCCCCACTGAATACAAAACACAAACAAAGCTTAAGCAGCAACTTCAGATGATGGGGACAGAGCAGCTATCAGATCGAGGTTTTAATGATATTCATGCGATAACATCTGTCCTCATGGAGAAGAAGCAAACACACTTCATTCTTTGTAAAAATGAATGTTTTTAAGGACAGATGGGCAGATACTTTATAGGCAGCGTGACATTAAGGAGAGGAAAAGTGCCAAATGAGACAAGTGTCTTACAATTATAACCACATATATTCTGTATTTATCCAGGTATCATTTATTCTGAGTCATTTATTGGCTTGTATGTTGTGAAGGCCCACGTCAGATGCTGATACAGTATGTATCAACCATGTGCTTTAACAATGTCATATATTTTATTTGGACGCCATTACATGGCAACCCATTACTGGATATGTAGATAACAAGCTGACAACTGATAATAGGTGTTTGCAGTAGATGCGTAAAGCTTTCCAACCAATTATCTACCCACACTCTATCAAACTGTTACGTTACACTGTCACACGCCAAATAACCACTGAGCTTTATGGTAATCTATGAGAAGTATCCAAGGGCAAAAAATCATGCAGCGATTGCAGACTCCAAAATGTGTATTGTATGTAAGGATTTAGAGGTTATAGAAGGCGCTTACTAGAATACCAATATTTCAGAACCAGGTGTTAATTCATTCTACAGTAATTCAACCTTTGAGTAGACAGCAGAGGTCCCACCAACTGAGGGCCAATAATTTATTTATAGCAAAGAGGGGGAGAGCATAAGGGCAAGTCCCAAATGACAACACCTAATGAACACACACACAGTAGAATAAAAAATAAAAAAATAAAAGAGAACAACTTCAAATAGTTCCTTTAATGTTAATATCATATTTCAGCCACACTCAAAATGTTACAATAAGCATTTTAAAACCACGTTTCTTTCCATCATGTGAAGATC
>JAPSES010000144.1:15538982-15550851 GCA_029822895.1 Maxillicosta whitleyi
CACCCCCAAAAGTTAATGGGTTTTTCCTTGTGCCATTGCCAACAAATCCTGAAAATTTCATCAAAATCCGTCCATAACTTTTTAACCATTATAACCTCCTTGGCGGAGGTAACTATAATGCACAAGATTTACAAATTTAGAATATGAATGTGTATGAAATTATATGCAAGATAAACGCAATAACACTTTATCATATTATATATCTGGAAACTATTATACTTTTGTTATTATTTTCATCTTATCAAAACGCATTTTATTTCAGAAAGTGGTCATAAATTGTAAACCATTGAATTTTTCCTGTGGATATATAAACCACAAGACCCTTTGATTCTAACTGATGTTATTAATTATTCATTCAAGTAATCTATTCATTATTGTAAACCCACTCTCGTGCAACTGTGATCTGCAACAGACGTTCACTAGGTCATGTGATAAAGAGTCTTTTGTGCTATTATATTCACTTTTGACCTTGAATCAAGTATCTCAGCCACACAATGATTCTTGAGTACCACAAAAACAGCAATATCGTCTTCAACAAATAATCCATTAAACAAATTCATCTTAATTAATTTTTTTTTACCATTTGGAGGAGAAACTAAAGGAGAAAAGGCCATGTGATGCACCCTGTCAATCTTTGTTGATGCTTTTGTATTGGTGAGCATCCTCAAACATCTAAAAAAAATATAAAATGTCAGTTTTTTTCCCCTTAAATTTAAGTGAAACACAGAACAGCACAGATTTCCCCACATCAAAACCATCATATACTCACAGACATTAAAGCCTTAAAAATACTATACAGAACTATAACTGATCACAGCCTTCGATTATGTGTTTGACCAGTATCTACTGTATCTGCAAACACCAGTGAGGAGTCAAAACATCATGTCACATTGCAGATTTCATGCAAACTCAGAAAAAAAAGGAGTTCACAGAAGGTAGTAGAGTTCTTGCTTCTTGTGAAACCACTTGAATTACAGTATGTTAAAAAGTAATTATGGAATTTTTGCTCAGTGACATAAGTGACAAGAAGGGAAATAAGTCTGAATTAAAGGCTCACCTTATCATTTAAGTTGAAGTTCTACCCGGTGCCTTAGAAATGAAACCCTTTATTAATCAAACCACCATCATCCACATACGACCTGGCTCCATGCTTCCACCCATCTCATGACTCAGATCCACAGGGCTGTTTTTAAGTGTTTGCTTCACCAGGCGGTCAGACTCTTCAAGTCCCATCACATATAGTACAGCCTGTGCAACTCCACACAAGCATTCACTGACTAAGATGAAGTACAGTCTGCAGACTTTTGCATCCAGCTCATGGACTAAATCTACTTATCTTTGCTTGAATAATGTATGACTTATGATTTACATAATTTTCTTAACCATTGACTTGTGCTGCTTTTGTCTTGTGTGTTTTTTTAAGGAAAATCCTATTATTAGTGTTATTATTTTTATTATTATTATTAGAATTATTATTATTAAGGTGCATAAAATGACAGTTAGTGGTTCTAAAGATGCTGGAGATGCAGCACAGTTTATTTAGCATATAACACCTTCCTGTGATGATTGATGATTAATCTGCCTTCAGTGCTTCCACAGATGTACATTCCCTTGATGACACACAAGCATAGTTCTCCTTCATGACATTTATTCCACATACCAGTCAACAGATAGAGTGAAAATACAAAGTAAGACAGTGAGTCATCGATGCACAAAATTATATGTATCAGTTGTTCTTAAGATGAAACATTATAATCTTCTTTTATACACATATAATGAAATAACTTTTGCATTAAGTTAACTGAAACTCTACCATGTTAATATATTTTCACCATCTGATTTGGTTAAAACAAACCACAATAAGATCATAAAACAGATGTTTGCAATTAAGTAACAAACTGTGGTTAAAGTTGTCAAACAGCAAAGCTTTTGTGGGACTGGTGGAAAAGACAACAGGAAATAGTACCCGCGATTTCTTGCTTTCTAACAACATAGGAGCAGTTCTTTAACTACAGGGTGACACAAAAAAACGGGAATGTTTGAAGTGTGTATTGGCAGAAATGAGCAAGCACTGTAAGACACTGACCTTGAGCAAGTAAACACTCCGCCATTTTAGTAACCGTGGATCAGTGGAATGAGCAACAGCGTGCGTTAGCCATAAAAATATTTTAGAGAAATGGTGATAGTTTGATAGCTGCACAGAGGGAGTTCCGACTTTTTGTTTTACAACTTAGGATGTCATGGTGCTGTTCCATGAAAACATGCGATAAAATGTTGGATTAATAAGTTTCAAGAGACTGGATCTGCCCTAAAGAAGAAATCAACAGGACGACCGTTTGTTTTTGTTGTGGGGCTATTTCAAGAATAAACTGTACACAACTTAACCAAGAACTCTGGATGAGTTAAAACAGAGAATTCAGGATGAAATTCACAGTATCCCAGCCGACATGATGCAGCAGTCAATGAGGAATCTCAACAGCAGATTTCAAGAATGCATTCGTACCAGAGGACGCCATCTATGAGACGTAACTTTAATATATATATATATATATTCCATCACTGTTTCTTAAATAGCATTTTTTAAGGTTTTAATTACTATGAATGAAATATTTTTTCTTCCATCACTCTTGGTTTTGTTTGATTGTTACAATGTTCCTGGTTTTTTTGTGTGTCACCCTGTATTTACACTTAAGTGTGATGGTATGATAAGGAAATGTCCTAAAAATCTGTAGATAAGGTTGAGACCATGTGTTCTGGGTGTTTGAAAAATCACATTGTTGATGATTATATGACTTTAGAATTCATCTTTCAATTTAGTTTGCAAATAACATCCATTCAGATATCTTATTTGGGCATTACAGTTTCATAAACATTGAGAAATATCAAACATAATTGCTGCCAAATATAATATTTAACACACTTAAATCAATAACAGTAATGTATAAAATGTATTCAATATATAGTCTCAATCAGTTAAATCAGCCCTTTACCTTTTGCAATCTCTACTTGAGTTGCTCCAGGTGTATATCTGTTATTTTTCTGTTTGGCTGCTGAAGGACAAAATTCACTTTAAAACGGTAACTCTGCAATTGCCCACTTTTCCAGCTGAAACAACAATCAGCAGTGAAACGTCCACTCAGGTTCAGCAGAAGGCAGTGGTTCTAACGTTAGGACTGAAGTTAATAACTACAGTGATCTTGGAGACTTTTGAGAAGACAAAACTTTTTTTTTTTTAACCACAGCAGATATTTTTGCTTATAAAAGCAGCTTGAGAACAGCTGCTACTGATAATATTAACAATGGCTACGTTCCTTTCAGTTTCCCTCAGAGGCCATTCTAATGAACGCACATGCACATATCCAAGGCCTGAAACGGCCTCACTTAAATGTGATGCAGTCATTTATAATGATACCAGTTACTGTGTGTCCTCTGTGTTTTCTGCTTTAATGAGCCAAAATGACTGCTGTGAAAAAGGTTAGTGAATATTGGTTCTGTTCACGCTACCAGTCTCAGTACTTAGTTTTGATTTATTGCATATCTGATTTTTTTTTTTTAGGTGTTCATCTTTTTATGATACACACTGTGAAAATATTTCACTTTACTTGTAAGTAAAATAAATAAATAAATATCCAAGTAAGTAAGTATTATGATTCTTCAATATAAAAAATAAGATTCCTTTCAGGGTGGTTCTATGAAAATGGGGTCATTCTGGTATCTGGCACTTTTTTTGACCCAATAATAATAGAGAAATTTCGACATATTTCCCCCCAGGATGTACGTAATGATGATCTCACATTAATGTAAAAAAAAAAAAATTTAAAAAAATGGAACAAAATTGGGGCATGAAAAGTTGCCTAGGTGTCAGTGCATTTGATCTGACAACATGGCTGTAAATGCTTTTATATACCGCTATAAATAAAGACACTGTGTTAAATTTGTTGATCCTATGCTTTTTCAAATCTAGACATGGAGATTTTTCATAAATTGGCAGTCTCATTCCAGATTTTGTACATAACCCATCATGTCCACATGCAGAACCTGCCCATTTAAACACAAATAAATCGCAAGCAATTTTACCACAGCCATCATTTTTGTACAACACTCTGCCTTGCAGGTTTACTTTGGTCTCAAAATGTACCTGTGAAAATAAAAAGATATTTGACAAATAGCACTGTGTAATTTTTGTGTCCTTTTTACCGTGTTACATGCAGATTGTTGTATAAAAATATGGAAATGATGTAAAAAATTTTTATCTGAAAAATAGTCTCTCTTATCTCAGTGAGTATTTATTTTTAAATTGACCCAAAGTGCTTCCAACTTGCTTCATAACATTAGCCTACATTTGGTTTGAAGTTTAAGCCCCCGTGTCCAGTTTTTAGGGGCCAGTTTCATTGAAGCACCTATCACTGTTTCTTTTTACTTTTTTTTTTTTTTTTAAGGGAGAACGCAGCTACTAGGTGTTGTGAAAAAAACTTTTGTGGGTGAGGAAAGAGGTTCACAACAAGTTAAACCAAATTAATAATTTATTACAAAGAATTATATCTAAATAACATGAACAACCGAAGGCTAACCAGCAATCTGACAATTCAGACACAAAACAAGCTGCAGCTTGGATTCAGTCCTGAAGACTGAATGCCGATGCTTAGATTTGTCAAGGTATAAAGAGGGTCCTAATCACGTGGGCCCTCATAATCATTAAGACAAAAATAAATATAGAATGGACCTTAGAGTACAGACACTGAGTTAATCTTATGATTAGTTCTATGGTACAATGATGAGTTCTATGGTATAGTGCATACATTGCTCTTCCTGTATTTAGACATTATTGACATTCTTATGCCACAGAACTCAAAAACAAGTTCAAAGACCAGTTCAAAGTTTATATAAGCTGTCTCTCTAGGTTAATTTTAACAGAGAACATATAATACATGTACATAATGTAATAATAATTTTTCCACTACACTAGGTAGATCAGATCTACATCAGATTAAAGGTTCCATATAAAAGGTCACATTCATGCTGCCGCCTTAATGCTCAATTCTGATTTACTTGTCAGATCTGAGGTTTGTTTTTTTGTTTTTTTTTTTGTTTTGTTTTTTAGCGTGTTCATTATTCAGTATTCAATATCAGATTCCAGAATGAACCGAACAACTTGCTTGAAGCTGTGGATCATTCCCTTTGGTAAAAGTATCGATCCATGCGCTAAGAGTACTCGCATCAAAATAAAAATTCATACATTCAGAAACAGACTTTTACACCAAAAAATGCAAGTATCATCAGTATTCATGTGCAGTAAAAATGTCCCTGTCAGATGACTTAGAAGTCATAGGGCGTTTACTTGAAAGCATATGAAAGCTTCCCTCCAGTGCAGAGTCGTGACAAATCTCTGTTGAAAGTGATGTAAAAGTGTCATGAATTATGATCTGACTGTTCAGACTGAGGTCCCAATGACAAAGATTCAATGTGTATTAGACACAGGACTATATATGGAAGTGGTCTGCATTAGAACTGAAAGGTTCAGGTTCTGTGTGATGTGTGGTCATGAACAATAATAAATAAGGGGTGCCAGGCACTACAAACTCCGCCCTTTGTGTGTGTTTTAGCTTATTTTGGCATCGATCCAGCTGATGTCATCATGTCTCTGTGTGTGTTGATGTATGCAGCCTCTATATATGCACAAAGGTTGAAGTAAATTGAGGCAAAATTGACGTTTTTTTATAGACATTTGAAATTTCACCTATTAGAAGCAAATGGGGAAAACAAGATTTTAAAAATTCATGAAAAATGTGAAGTTTGATGTACTTTTCCTAAAATATAATCACATCTTGTCTGAGTCACCAGCGATCAATAACCCAGTTTGAGTTGAATTTGAAGTCAACCAATAGTTTTGCTGCTAAACAAACAAACACACAATCTGCACCAAAATCAATACCCCTCACCTGAAACAGATCTGAATGATATAAGGAAACATTTAATTTAGTTTAGTTTAGTTTAATTTAATGTTGTTTAATTTACTTTAGTTTAGTGTAGACACAAAAATAATACAAAACATAGGAAGATTTCAGCTACTGTTCCTCGCAGTGTGAATCTTGGCCAAAATTAGATTATAAGTGAAAAGGTCAGATTCTGCATTACCAACATTACCAGAGAAGTAAAAATTACACACTCATGATCTCTCTTTTATTTATTAAACTTCAGCACAGACAGGGCTCTACAGGAAAACTCTGGTCTCCTGTGATGTTTGTGGGTTCATCCTCCTTCCGCCTCTGGATAATGATAAAAATTATGCAAGCTATGTTGCTGTGGGACATAATGTGCTACTATGTTGCCCTGAAGAGGATAACTGCAGTTGCAATTTAATTACATAAACTTAATTTCTCAGATACATCATTGTCTAAACAACTTGTGAAATAAAACAGCCAGTGATTTCAATCCTTTTGCTGAGATGCAGTCTGTATTTATATTCTTTGATGATAAAGAGCAAATATCCTTCTTTCAAAATACTGACTTTAACATTTGTGTTAAAGAGGTTTAGAGAATAAATGTAGCAGAAAAGCAGAAACAGGCCAAAAACAAAGTAAAGTACATAAAATAATCAGGAGAGACAAGACAGAAATAGGCATGAAGCAAGCAAGAAAGAAAGAAACATGAATGATAAAGGAATTTAGGGATGAGAAGAGGACAAAATACCACTTGGGAAATACAATAATGATCAATAAAAGAAGGACAAGGAGTTCAGCAGGGAAGATTCTTTAGTGGGAGACGAGGGTAGAATGTGAAAGAACATGCAGTGTGACTAAAGGGGAAGAGAAGATTTAGTGAACAGTGAAGGAACAAATGAAGATGAGCAGGACGAGAGCTATTAAGTAATGGGCAGATAGTGAGCTGGGGTGAGTTCATTTAGAGAGAACTGGGAGAGAGACACTTGTGACGATCGTCCAGACAGGGGAAAAAATGAGACTAAGTGTGATCCAGAAAGCCATGGGGAAGGGGTGGGTGTGTGCAGTGGGCAGAGACGAGCTCACAGAGGGGTCTCGTCTTCCGCTCAGCTGTGTGTCTTGGCCGGCTGTGAAAAGCCGCTGTCTTCCTGTCAGCACAGGAAGCCCACAGGGCGACATTGTACAAGATTCAGAGGGAGAGACAGGGACAGAGAGAGCGACGGACAGAGGTTTGAATAATTTAGTGGAATTATTGATGAATGTACGTTTCTGTGGGTTGGTTCCTAATTGACAATCGCTGCACTTTCTCTGGTTTTCTTTGAACATCATCATGTTCATGGGTATTAAATAACTACCACCATTCTATGTCTGTTTATTGCTCTTTAACGAAGCTTTAAAAGCAAGTCCCATTGAGACCAATCAGAAGCTAATTTGTGTTTTATTGACTGCTGCAAAGTCAAAATCAACCAAAAAAAAGGTAGTAACTCATAGTCAAGCTCTTTCCGCAGCATTAGTCAATAACTTCCTACCTCTCGGTGACTATAAAAAATGAACTACAGTGATACTTTACTGCAGGTCTCCACTTCACAGACAGTCTATTGTCCTCTTCTTGGTCACAATTGGCTCTAATGTCAGTCAGAAATTGCCAAGAGTCTGCAGCAGTGATTGGTCCTCCCCCAGGGAGATAGCTCCTCCATGCTCTTTCAGTAAAATGAGAAAATCTTTCATTTCATTTCACTTGTGTTTGTAAGTAATCAAGCAAGTCACTTACACAGAACTGGCTTGGATGGAAGTGCACAGCTGTGTGTGCACTGGTACAAAAATGTGAATCATCTCTCCTGACTCATCCCAGCACTCATATTAATTGCCCCAAATTTAACATCACAAGCAGGACTACACAGTACATGACAGACATTCTTCAGTTTTTGTTTACAATGTTTTTTTTTTTTTTTTGCAAACCCCTCTATTTTATATTTTAATTCTTAATTGGAACCACAAATCTTTGGCTGCGCCTCCAGAAAAGGTTGATGTACAGCAATGATCTGACTTTCATCAACCATTAAAAAACTACTCTTCATTATTACGGTTTGTCCAAAAATAAATAAATAAATAAATAAAAGAGCAGCAGCTTCGCGTTGCCTTTGAGATCACTTTCATGCCACTGAATGTCCCTGTTGGAGAATTTGTCCTGTTCTGTCCATGATTCATTTCTGCCAGTGCTTGGTTTATTGGAAGGAGACCTCCACAGAGCAAGATTCTGTGCTCCTGTTTAGTTGTTGATGTGTTTATGCATGTTTGTGACTGCGTGTTTACATGAATGCACTCAAAAGCCCATTCCACTGCACAGTCGCACATCTATCCTGCTCCATTTACTGTTCATACATCTTGTTTTCTATATGCGAGGTGGTTTGATATATGTTGCTGTGACATGAACGCTGAAATTAAAGTAATTGGTAGTAATATGTGTAAGGGGAGGGGAAAAAAACAAAGAGGACAAGGCAAGGAACACTCTGAAGGAGTAAAAAAGAGGCAGACTAGCAGGGGGAAAAAAGCAAGATTGAGTGCAAATGCCGCAAAACTCCTGCCTGTAAACCTGCAAGCAATGATGAAAACGAGAGGAAGATGATAAGCAAGAGAGAGAAAATGAAAGGAGGAGGGAAGTGAAAGAGTGGATGAATTAAACATGTTTCTGCAAAGAACACTCATCAGAAGTGGAGCACTGTGATCCAGGGATGTCCCTCTGTCCATCTCTGTCCTGCTTATCTTTGTCCCACCATCATTTACTCCTGTTCTCTGTCTTTGAGCTTTGGCGACTACAATCTCTCTCTCTCTCTCTCTCTCTCTCTCTCTCTCTCTCTCTCTCTATGGAATAGGGATGTCCCGATCAGGTTTCTTCGCCCCCAAGTCCGAGTCATTTGATTTTGTGTATCTGCTGATACCGAGTCCTGATCTGATACTCATTAAAAAAAAAAAAAAGAAGAAGAAGAAGAACGAAGAAACAGATTCACAATGCTCCATTTTTTTTATATTTAGTTCACCTTATTTTATCATCAAATCAATGGTACCTCACCATGTACCAACATGTACAACATGAAACATACGCCTCCTCTTTTCTTTCCTCATTAGCGCCAAATGGCACTTTCTGGCTTTGAGCTGCGTTCACTCAGAACTGTGCCGTGCATGTGTGTGCTGCATGCGTTGATGTTCCTGCACGAAGTCAAGACTTACACTCTGTGCCAACACGTAGCTAGATATAACAAGTGTTAAGAAAATAAATATAATAAGAATATACATAGACACAAATACGAGTCCTGATTTAGAGATAATGCCTGATTCTGATCGAGTCCAGAACCACGTGATTGGGACCGATTTCCGATCATGTGATCAGATGGGGACATCCCTACTATGGAAGCATACAGTCTGATGCATTTCCATTTGGATTATGGTAACTATATCTATACCAAATCTCTCTACTTGTGTGTTTCTTTTCTCTCATTGGTTTTTCTTCACCTGTTTGTATCTTTTTTACTTTCATCCTCAGGTTACGACATACCCGACTTACGTTATTCCGACTTTATGATGCCGGAGTCTCATCCACTATTACTATACGTCACCGAAATTTCGTCCGCCATTACTGTACATACGTACTGTATACTGTATGTACATTAAGTACAGTATCTTATTTTTTATTTTATTTTATTAATTTGAAGTATAATACATGTATTTGGATAGATATTTAAAGATTTAGGGGGTATTTAGGGGTACTAAAGGGTTAATTCTGACTTACATGGAACTCGTTTGTAACCCGAGGACTACCTGAGTTTTGCAGTTTTGTTTTAAAATTCTTGCCTTTTTTTTTAATATGTGTATTTTTTAACCTCTGTATGTGAAACTTTTCTTTTGTGTCACTACTCACTTGTCCTTAAGCTTTTTGCTTTCCCATTCTCTTTTCTACTTCCCAACTCCCTGGTCTACTTTTGCCTTCATTACCCTTGCTCTTCTCCTCTCTGCATATTTGTTCTCTGTATTCCCTTCTTTTCTCTCTTCTTTGTCTCTCTTGCTGCTTTTAAGCCACCCTCTCCTTTCATCTTATCTTTCCTTATTCCCTTTCTCCCATGTCATATTTTGTCTTCTCTGACCCATTCCGTTTTCTCCGCCTACTTTCTCCTCTCATTTCTGCCTGTTTCCCTTTCATGCCTATGCATCATGCTTACTCCTTTTCTATTTACACCACTCATTTCCCTCACCATTCCTGACTTCTCCTTTCATCTCATATCCCTTCTTCCCCTGTCATGAACCATTGCTACTATTGCTCCACCCCCAACAAATGTCAGTATGAATCATTTGCAGGGAAGCCGTGCTCTGCCTCTTCCTCCTTGATGCCTTCATTCTAAACCAAACCCACCGCAACTGTGTTTCTTTTACATAAGGAGGCCTATAGTGCAGTAGAGCAAAACACCTCAGGCTAACTTGTGATCATTTTTAAACGTTAATTCCAACTTGCTGCCAGCTGCCCCCGGCACTAGCCTGGCTGTGTATTGATATGTTGTACCATAATAGAGACAGATTTATTTCTTTCACTTCATGTAATAACTCATATCTAAGCCATTTTATGGTGTCCAGATTTCATTCATAGCTTACTGAGATTACAAGAGCAAAGCAAATTGAGAAGATGTTACGCCTGGTCCAACATGTGTTCAGAGCCGCAATTAAAGGTTCAGTGTGCTGGAGCTTTTTTGGCATCAATTGGACATTGTTACCTCTCTGTACAGAGGTTTTGAAGACAGGTGTGATGGGTTTACAAGTGGGTAAATCAAACTCAAATCACAAGATTTCAGTAAATATTCCAGACTGACTATCACCGATTTGCTCCATCCTTTCAGAAAATAATGTTATCTATCCAGGTAAACACCGTACAAAATTTCAGTCGCTGGTTTTTGAGCTACTGTGAAAATGGATGACTGGAAAATTGAGTAATACAGAAAAAGATGCTAAATTCAAGAAGTCCTTAATATGGTCTCGATGGAAACACACAAATATTAGAGTTCGTCTTAAGCACAAGCTGTCTTTAACGTCTGTAAAAGAAGTTAAAGTTGCATATTTTCCAAAGTGCAGCCTGCTGAAAATTGTTTAGAAAAACAGTTTGTGCTTCGGAGGAATTTTGGCAACACTGAAGCACTTCAGATATTTCAAATTTTATTGAGAGATCTTTTTTTTATCCTCTTTGCTAAAAGATTTGTTTTTTTTTGATTAATTAAAACCTTGTTACACATATTTTCAAACACATACGTCTCATGTATGACAAGATTTACCTTAAAGCAGTTATATTACAGGAAAGAGCACGTGTGCATTATTAAATAAGGATGTTTGGTTAAGGTATCAAGAGTTGCTTTTCCATTGACTCTATAACTGGCACGTTAAAATGTACCCAATGGGAAAACTACAATTTTTACCAAAACTCTAGTTTTTCACTTTTAAAAGAAATATGGTGCGTTATGTGTGACATAACCAAGAAACCAGATATTTTTCAAATTTAATATGGGATAGAGGGGTAAAATATAATAGTAATAAATGTGTCTGCAAATCAACACAATATTTATGTTTATGGAATGCTGCCTTGTATCATCTCGCCATAATAAATAAACAAAGCATTGCATTTGGGATTAAATGGATAAACCAACATTATGCACTCCTGTTTTTTAACATTTAGTAAATATCAATAAAGATTTGCGCAGATGTCCAATGAAAAAGCAACTAGTCACACCATGTTTGTTACTGATGCAAATGTGAAACACTGAAACAGTGTAGCTAAGATACATGAAACATACATCACGAAAAAGTATGTTTAGTTACCTATCTATCTTTCTATCTTTCTATCTATCTATCTATCTATCTATCTATCTATCTATCTATCTATCTATCTATCTATC
>JAPSES010000144.1:15550951-15568726 GCA_029822895.1 Maxillicosta whitleyi
AAGTCGGGTATGATCTTTGGCGGAATGACGAGCTGGGCGGGAGTAGCGAACGTAATTTCCGGTAAGTGCACCACGGACTGTGCGGTTTGGAACGACACTGACCTGCTGAAATCAGTGCACTCAGTAAGTGCAGACAGTGTACTTCGTAGAAGTGTGCTCAATAAGTATGGATATTGGAACACAGGGATGGTCACCACTTACATCAATGGGGCTTCGATCATCCTAAATTCCTGTAGTGCAGATTTCACACGTAATGCCCACCATAATTACTGCTGTGATGCTATGTTGTTATTGTGTTAATTTAGCTTTTTTGTGCATTGGTTTAACACAGAATTTCTCATATTATGTAATAATTAGGACAATATACTAAGGGTATGGTGGATTACTGGTTAGCACACAATTGCTGGAATATTTGGGTTTGATTCCCAGTTACAGACGGGCCTTTCTGTGGTGAATTCAATGTAGAAAATGATACTATTGCTGTGGATTATGTTCTTTATATGCATAGGCACTGCAAATAAACTTGTTATTTGCTTAGATTCATGAGAAACCTATGTAATGTTTCACACTGTTATGAGCAGGGCAAAGCCATCTTAACTGATAAAGACCCAGTGATACTGTTGTGGTAGTTCTCAAATGACTTTTTCTCTATATTGAACCTTTCTTCAATTTTTTATCACTATTTATTATAATATGCTATGACGGATAGAATGAACAGACTCGGTACAGTGCTGAAGGAGTAAAGGGATTTATTAAACAGAAAATAAACATGAACATGATTAACAATAGAAACCTGGGTGAAAGCAGTCAGAGTCTGTGGGTGATCTGTGAAGATTCAAGATGCCAGCAGTAGAATGTTCCAGCGCCACACCTGAGCGGTGGAGCCAGTGACTTTTTTTTCCACAAGAAAATATATCATTAACTGATCTTAAACCCAGTGTGTCCATCCGCAGTAATTGATCCAACTCCATGAGTTTTATTTAATATCATGAGATGACATGAAAAGTCATGACATAATCATGGCAAAGAACGTAGATACAGATATATTCATTATTATTGTATATTACCCCACTATCTCGTACTAAATTTAAACATTTTTCAGTTTCCCTGTGTCCACACATACACATCACGCTTCTTTTAAAACTTTGCTTGTTGTAACATCCGTCCAAATCCATTTTTTTATTCATATGACTATTTGTGAAAAAAGGTCTTACCATTGCAGTTTTGCGCAATATACCAATTTCACAATACCCCCCAAAACCACTTCTTGCCAGTGCAAAACATTTTAATTGACAAATGAAAGTTGACAAATGGCGAAATCCTCATTCTTCCATAAGGTAAATTTTTATGCCCAAGTTGTATTTGGATATTTGAGGGTCAATAGAAAAGTAACTACTAATACTGTCCAGTGTTTCAGGACCCAACAACTATATATTAACTGTACTAACAGCTGAAATTATAGCATTTAAGCAGTAATTTTGAAGCAGTGTCTCCTCCCAGAAACCCCAGGATAAGTCATTCAGAAACCCTGTCTTTGGTATCTGTTGATCAGTTATTGATCTCATCCTGGGGTGTCAAACTCCGGTCCTCGATGGCTGGTATCCTGCATGTTTTAGATTGTTCCCTCTTCCATCACACCTGGAAGCCATTATGTCATTATCGGGTTTCTGCAGAGTATGATGATGAGCTGATCATTAATTGAACCAGATGTGCTGGAAGAACATCTAAAACATGCAGGATACCAGCCATCGAGGACTGTGCTCTAGGTTATATGAAGATGGTGCAGTATGGTGGTCAGAGGACATTAATTAAGGAGATAAATGAAAGTAGATAAAAAAAAAAAGGTCACATCTCCCATTGGAATGAATGGACATGATCTGCTGGTGGAACAGTGAAGAAACACACATGACACTAAAACAGGAAACCGCCCTGGAGTGAGTTAGCTTAGTCGTAAGTGTCATTTGTGGTAACATGTTAGCAGTTACACAATAAAAACAAAAAGTCGTATCTAGAACCTTTAAAGGTTTATAGCTTAGTATATATTTGGACCATCAAAACATTATCTATTGTACCTTAAAGGGCTCGTATTTATCTAAAACCACTTTTTTTAGTCTTTGGGTCATTTATTTGTGTATTTGGACCCTAATACTTCATAACGTTTTTGAAGAATTTAAACTCTCCAGGTGCTGCAAAACTATCTTTTTTATTTTTATTCATTGTTTTTATGTTTTTATTCATTTTGGGGGAAAAAAATTCTACAACCCATTTTAATTCCTGCTTAATTTGTTGCATCTATAACTAGTTATGTCAGGACATTTGCACATATTAAGGTCAAGACTTTCAATGAATATTTCTCCAAGTTCGACATAATAGTTTTTCAGCAGCAGCGGTTGTAGTAAAAACTGAAAATTTGCCCAAACTTCAACCAGATTACCTACAATGTTCAGTTGTATTAACGAACACAAGTGGTTGAACGGGACAGAGAAGCATGGGCAAAAACCTGAAGGGGGTGGGGCATGAAGTGGCTCATATACATTTAAAGGGCCAGCGCTCAAAATGGCATTTCTAGTGTCATTACCCAGAAATAGTGTTGAAGACGGACCTGTGGAGCTGAATTAATGAAGAACTCAGACCCAAGCAGAACATTTACAGTTTATGTAGAACACAGGGAAATGTTTGAAAATGCATTTGAAAGAGCAAAATATCCTTTAATGAAGGTGTTTTCTAAGACACAATGACATAACAGCTCAAAGTTCAACCCCCCCTCCCCATGTCTCTGTGGGTCAAATCATCGAACCCTGGTGTATTTTAAATGTCAAGAACTACCTTTTGTGAAGTATATTTTATTAATACTCCCTGTACTAATTTGCTTCTCTGTTTTCATTAAATTAAAATTTCCTGTCCTAAATTTAATTATACGTCTATGCTTCACAATCCTATTAATATTATTTCACAGAGGCATCACATGATAAATTAACCCAGAGATACAGTATTTTAAATGACTACATCACAGCTGGCACAAAGAAAATCCTTCCACAGCTTCCTCTTTTCTTGTGAACAGTTGCTGGCATATTAGATTTCCAATGGTGAACCCGGCTATGCATACAGATGACAGGCAGTAAAGTAGAGAGGATGGTATTTTGATTCTGAACTGTGGTCAGAATAGCTCAAGCACAGTTACATGAAAACACCTACTCGCACATGTAGTGACAAATGCTACTAAACCTTCCTCATATTTCCACGTTCCTATTCACACACTCGTGCATGCACATGAGTGATGTGTATTAGGTTTAAAAGCAGACATTTGGACTGCTTCCCTTCTCTTGAATATTCATGAGCACCTGCTTCAAAAACACCTCCCCTAAAAAAATATTGTTGTAACATGAGTATAATTTCACTTGAGACTTTACAAAGAAGAAGCATATCACCTGCAGAATTTATAATCCAAGAAATATGACATAATCAAATCACAATAGTTATTTATTTGATTTAGTTTATAAAAAATAAAATCTCACTTTGTGTTTTTTTGCTTTATATTTTATTAAGTATGATCATTTACGCCCTTATTTACTGCCTACAGGAGAAAAACCACATACCTTAACCTGTAAAGTAAAAAAAAAAAAAATACCATTTTCATGTGATATTTAGTGGTATTTAATCAAAATGACATATTTAAAGATATACCAAGAATCCTCTCATCCCCTCTCATTTTTTTTCTTGTTGTGGTGACGTTATCACTTTTTACTGTTTGGGCTCCTGGTCATATCCGCATAGTTGTTGATGTTTTGCCTCAGCAGTCGTAAACACTCCAAATGTGTTTTATCTGTGTGCTGCAGTATTAGGAGGGGGGGTGCATGGCTCTGTCTGTTTCACTCCAGAATGCAGCTATTTGGCCATTTTTTAAGAAGTGGTTTGTTTACGTGACACATTTTTACAAACATTAAATTATTGGTATCATTGTTTGACATTTATTTTTTACAGCACCATTAAAGGGATATACTTATAAAGCATATTAGATGTAGACAGACTCAATGAGCTGAGGTTTCTGAGGGCATGAAGGTGATCCCCATCCTTAGTGTGATATCATATGAATACCTTAAAATTTGGCACAAATATCCACCTGGAGTCAAGGACGTTGATTAGATTGATGGTCAATATGTAATACATAAATATGCAATTATACTCCAAATATCAAAGGTACTTTGTGTGTGCTTCTGTGTTTATATGAAGTTTCTGTTGGAGTCTGTTTTGCTCTGACTCTTGGTCATTTTTTCATGATACAATTCATCATGCACTGATTTTTGTTGTAGAGTTTAAGGTCATGTTTTCTGCAGAAACGCTCGCTCTTGAGTTCTTCAATGATTCCATATTGGTTCAACAGTGTACAGTGTAAGACACCAATAGCATAGAAACAACTACATGCAAGCACACAATCAGTTTAACAAAGAACATTTGAATCCTGTTATTAAATTAATTGAGACTGGTTTATTTCAAATAGTGTCTCTCAACTGGAAACTACAACTTGAATGGAGCAATATACTGTGAAACAGTAATTGCTGTTGATTTTTTTTTTTTTTTTAATCATTCATAAGGGTCTGCCTGTTGACCTTTGTAAATAATAAAGATTGATTAATGAGCAATATTTCCAGGAAGCAAAAGAGAGGTTTATGTATGTGAAAACTGTAATGTAATGTAATTTGAAAAGCTGGTTCAATGTATAATAAGGGTTCACGATCGTTCATGATGTACAATGTTGCACACACACACACACACACACACACACACACACACTAGCATCTAAGATTAAGGATTTCATAAGTATTCAAGGGTGAACAAACACAATCACATGCTGACATTGTAAGTAAGGACTTGCATTCCTGACCCATGATGTGCACACACATGCACACACAATACATGTATACCTCAGCTGACACAAAACCTTTGATATAGACCCCCACCATCTCCTTCCAATCCTATAATTTCTCTGAGGCCAATTCTCTGCAGGCACATTCACAGCTCAGGGGGAAAAAAAAAATCTTTCCCCTCTCACTGTGACATACACACATGGCTGTGCACATACACAGTTGTATTCCATGATTGGGGTTAAGCCTGAGGTTATTAGTGAGGAAGGTTGGAGGTGAATGGAGCGTGGAGATGGTCAGATATGGTCTTTGTGTGTTTATGTCGGTGTGTACAACAGAGGAAGGTGAGGAGCCAGTAATGAAATGAGGTGCCTGATTTAAAATGCCCTTACAATAAATGAGTGTGAAGATTCATTTAAATTGCTGGCAGAAAGGTTGGAAATGTGATAGAAGGAAAAACAAACAGGTAGCATGAAAAGAATGTCAAATAACAAAAGGAAAATGAAAATAATAATTGCTTACAATTTTATTATGACCATAAATTCAGCAGTAGCAGCAGAGGAAAAAAAAAACTGAACAACCACATTATTTACCATAAACTCTGTTCCAACTGAATTAATAGATACTAAGAGTTTGTGTAATGATTGGAATCAAGAGTTTGTAACACGTTAAGTCCTATTATTAAGGCGAATAAAAGGTACCAATTATATCTGGAGGAGAAAGAGAGAAAGACGTTAACTCTAAGTTTTTGCATGATGCTGAAAAAGAACAGGCAATTGAAATCATGTAGGTACGTATATTCATATATACATATTCATTTTTTTCTCATATTACTGTTATGTGTTAACAATTCAATAGTGACGTCTTCTATGATATTATTATTAGTAGAACATTTAATAAACACAGCCATGAATGACAGTTTCCCTGTTGTTTCTATATTCACAAAATTATACACATAGGAATTATAACATGCTAAATGCTCAATTATTGTGCTTATTCTTTAAACAAGGCTTTTAAGCTTTATTTAAAGTGGCACATACTGACAAAAAAGACATGAATGCAGGGGCTGAGACCCTGTACCTGGAGAGAAAAGAACTATGGGTAGATTATCACACTACTAGGGAGGTATAGAGAGAGAGAGATGGAGGCAGAGGTTTGTGACCATTACATTAGCCCCTGTGCTTGTCTCCCTCCAGCTCCATTAGCATATCATTAGAAAACATCTGAACTCACAGATGTTGGACTTTTAGCCTGGCAGGCTTGCTGTGAAACCAATACACTCTAACACACTCTAGCACAGGCACACTGCAAATCTAGTGCACTCTGAGAGCGAGCACACACACATACACAAAGTGTGAACTCCCAGATGTTTTCCGTTGGCCTGTGGCATGATCAGGGAAGAGGAGAGAGAAGCTGGCACAGATCTGACTAGATCCTGTATCCATTCATGTAAGCAAAAGCACAAAATATTCAAATGTGTACACCTAAAATATGCATTTTCTAAACTGATATATATTTTTTCTTTCTTCATGTCTGTTTTTCTGTGTGCATATATGTATAAGCATCTGTTTAGTTTTGGAATTAACATGCATAGGTAAGCATGGATTAGCCTCAGTGCACATTTGTGTATTTGTGAAGTCTTTGTGCATACGTCCAAGTTATTAAAACTGTTTATAGCCATCTGCCAGCCTGTGGGGACATTGGTGTCTATGATCTGTCAAACAGTCTGCTTTTAGTCTGCCTTGCCAGAACCCAGGCAGAGCGTTTAGACAAGGTGTGTGAAGATCCAGGACTACAGCACAAGAGGGTAATCATTATCTGACAGGTACCCGGGGAAAGCATTTAATAGTTCTGGAAAGTAGCCAAGTCATGCAACTCACTAAGTCATTTGCCTGCCAGCTCCATATATTCTCCACAAGGATTCATCAAAAATGAGATGGTAAGGACAACTTGAAACAAGTGCAGATTTAAGTGCAGATTGTGCAGCATCCCATGATGCATTTGGGGATTTTAAGTACCTCATATCATCTCAAATATCATATCTTGGCAAATATTGGCAAAGTCTCGCCAGTTATTTATGAAGGGAAAAAATAGTCTATGATTGTGGCTGAAGTGTTAAAATTCCCCAAGTAAACACAAAATGCTGGTAATGCTATGAATTGCTCCAGCTAAACTGCCTTTTCTCTAAAATGATTTTGTCAATAACAAACAAAGGCAAAGACTCAGCCAGCTTTTATATTGATATTATCATTAGAATCTGAAATCTGAACAGAGTTAAAAGTACCCGTACTTACTACACAGTTTTTGTTGTGTAAAAAAACAAAAACATCTTCAGACTTGAATGTCGTTTTTCATAATTATTAATCCCAGGATTGAAGTAAATTAAAAGAAACCTAGCTGCAAAAAAGCTGATGCTACAAATATTATACATATAAGTTGATATGATTTGTATATTGATACTAGATATTTCTATGGCGTGTTAATCAGAACATATGGTTCTCATACATTCAGCGGTGTCAGTTTTACACTACATTGTGTCATGTCAAATATGATAAGTGCGAGTGCACTACTTTAATCTGTGAAATGCTACCTCGCAGTTCCAGTTCCCTGTAATTTAGGCTGACATTAATTCTTGCCGGTAGTCATATTGATGTCGCACACTGCCACTCTATCACCGAATCAAATTCTAATAGCATTTATTTACAAAGCACAGAGAACTGCATTTGGGCAGGTCCAGGAGAGGCTAAGTCTGAATTGTAACCTTAATGAATGCACAAGAATAGCCAGTTAACAATGTGTTTTGCAAGGCCTGAAAAGCTTTAGATTCTGACAAAGCAGCGAGATAAGTGTATTTTTACCACTCTTGTTTAGATTAACATGTTTAATTGTGTTCCAAATCTATAGTAAGAGCCATCGACTCCCACTCGTTACAGAGATGGATTCTTTTTTTCTAAATAAACAAACAAACAAAAAAAAAGACTCATAAAAATGCCTTTCAACGAAGAGAACAATTTTGCATAAAAATAAAACATCGGCTAATGTTGTCAACTGCTGATTGACTTTCACTTTTGCTGAAATATTCCATCCATCCTTTCAAATGAAGAAATCAGCCCGATGTCGGAGGAGCTCAACAATTGCTGCCACATGTTATAAATGAACCGTTCACCAGCTGCCATTGACTCGCATTGATCTTCACCTTACTTAGAGTAATGTGAGAAGTCCCTCCATCTCACAGTGTAGCACCATCAATTGATTTGTATCAGCTAATGCTCCTTTTGTCTGTTTCCAATAAGGTAAAAGATAGCTGCTGGGATTATGAGGAGAGAATAAAAAAAGAGGAATGAAGAAAGAAATGGGTGATAAAGACGAGGGGCAGGGCAGGGCAGACGGGGGAAAAAAACAATTCTTTGGCTGAAATGACAAGAAAAAATGCAATTTTGCTCGGTGCAGTAATGTCTAGTTTGAGGAAAGAAAGGCTCTGGGGCAAAACGAGATGAAAAGGTAAAGGTGAGGGAGAGATACAGTGAAGCCTGGTGGATACTGATATTAGGGTTAAAGGAAGGATAGGAAGTCGGAGGAATACAGTTAAGAGGATGAGTCACAGGACACATGGTTAAGGTAAGGGATAAGGCAGAGGAGACGTAGCTATAGAAGAATAAGGAGGAGGTGATGTGGAGGAGGAGACAGACATTTAGATTGATGAGTCATCACAAGCAGCGGAACGAGAAGGAGGAATACAAGGATGAACGGATGAATAACAAGTGATGAAAGTGGATGGGAGGACACTTATATTCCTGTAACCTTTCAAGCGGGAGAAGTGACAAGTTGGCTGAGCATCTGCCGGCGCTGATACAACCGAACACCAGTGACAAGCTATAATGACTTGTTCTGATAGATAGATCTATAGATAGACATATTATGATCACCATATGTCGCAATGTCAACAGAGCGATTTTAAAGGTGGCTTCTAGCATGGTGTCCATTAGTGTGTAAAGCGCACTCTATGGGAGGTCTTTCCATAATGACCGCTCGCGCGGCATGATGACAGCAAAAATAGATGAAGTTAGGTCAGAGGAAGATGGGAGAGGCAGCATTTGCGTGCACATGCACACATTTGTCGTCTGGCACCGTTACACGCATCTCAATAGTCTAAACCGCAACGCATTAAAATTCTGCTCCACATATACAAGTACTCTTCTGCTCATCTCTCATGGGTATTTTCTAACAGGTTATCGAAGGTCAGCTGAATGGGTTGGATGGAGGTGGACAATCCAAGAAGGCAGCATTAGACGTATTGGGTATTGATTTGCAAATGGGTTAATAGAAGTGTTGGCGTGTCACTGTGTCAGCCACAGCACGAGGACAAAATACAAATGATTGGATATATATGGTACATTCTTTTTTCACATAACAACCTAAAAAAAACCACCTAAATCCAGACTCACTTTTTTAACAGTATATGTTATTTATATATGGAAAAGCATAACAATATACTAAACATTTGGATGATGTCTAATGGAATACATGTCAGTCACTGTACATCAGCGTCCAATCAAAATAAGAGTAGAGTAGAAGACATAAATATGGTGGGAAACTGTGAAAATGACTTGACCTGAACAGTGACTTGATTTTTGTTACTTAGCTTTACTTTCTTGATTTTCATCACATAAATGTAGAATTTACGGTAACATTTTATAATAAGTACACACTATCAAGCATTAGTTAAGCATTAACAAATACTGAATTCATCATTTATAAAGCATATTCATGACACGAATACTCATTAGTAGATGCTTGCAATAAATATTAATACAATTTGTTTCATTATCCCATGTGTTGTGTCTTTCCTTTGTTAGAAGAATAGACTTTTGTGAGGCTTTAGGCATTGCCAACCTTTAAACCTAATTTGTAAATGCTTTAGAGGGCATAGATAGTGCACACTTCAGATGAGCTCACACCATATAATTAATTAATGAGTAGTAAGTGATTTATAACATGTATTCCTGTATTAATAACGGTTTATAGGACATCTATTGGAAAAGGAATTTGTGAGTTATTATCAAATACCTACTAACATTTTCACTAACCATTAGTACATGTCTGAATAGTGTATGTGTGAACATAAATGCACATCATAACTGGTTGTAAGTGAAGCAATAACTCATTTTAAAATGCTGAATCCAGAATTGATGAAAATCCAGTAATTAAGCAAGTTGTAGATAAGTTTATTAATGAAAAGTAAAACATTCATAAATGTCTGTAAAGTATCTACCAATGAGTCATAAATAAGCTTTATAAATGATGAATTCAGTATTTGTTAATGCTTAAGTAATGCTTGATAGTGTGTACTTATTATAAAGTGTTAACGAATTTACTTGAGGTATAAAGCTGCAGGAGTTAAAATCAATGTGAGGAATATCAACATTCATTAATTCTTTATCAGGTAAGTGACTATTTTTGGTAATTTCTGCACATATTACGAGACAGCGACAGCAACAATTACAGTGAGGACAGTGAGTCAACAATCTGAAGTCCAATGTGGTCTACAGGGTGTACAAGGTCCACCTGTGCATGAACAGTGAGTGGACCTGCTTTGTTAGGTACCATGAAGTAATGGTACTAATGTACACTGTCCTTCTGCAGCTGTCTCCTCTTAGTCCAAATCAAATAAATAAATATAAATTAATCTGTTGCGGTTTGGAGCAGTTACTATATCAACATAAGGCATCTTTTTCAGGTTTCTGTGTTGAGATGCAGAGTAAAGCAGTGGACTCACCTCCAGGTTGCATTTGACAGAATCTGATCATTGACTGGCAATTACAGCCACTAATCACTTAGGCTATGTTCAGACAGCAGGTTTTAATGCACAATTCAGATTTTTCTGTTAAATCCAATTTGTTGTGTGCTCGTTCATATTACACATAAAATGTGACTTCTATCATTTTTGAATATGAATTGAATGTGACCTTGAAGTGACCCAAATGCACAAAAGGTCCTGAACTTAATACATGACCATGCAGGCAGACACTGTGTTTATGTAAGTAAGTGTGTTTTTCCCACCACTTAACCCCCAGGATGCAGAATTGTGTCATCTGTCATATTTCAATGATGTAAAGGTTGGATAAATGTGACCTGTCGATTCAGAATGAAGTCGAATTGCAAAATATGGGATGCGTATTGGATTTAGGACGACATATGAAAGGGGCCTGGGTTGGATTTGAAAAAATCTGAATTGTGCTATTCAAACTGCCTTTTATGGATCAGATACAGACCACATATGGACAAAAAACCTCAGATTTAAGCCACATTTACCTGCAGTCTGAACGTCAATGTAGCCATCATTTAGCACTGTCTGAAAATACTTGAGATTAGTTAAAAAGTGCAGTATCACCGAATAGATCTCCCTACAGCCTGAAAACACAGGCAAGGAGTAGCCTGAATAGTCTCAAGCCTCTTAGACCAGTAGAGTCACTATATACTGAGAGGGAATTATGGAATTTCTGCTCAATGGGCTAAAAAAAAATCAAGCATTCCAGCTTTACAGGCTACCACTTGAGAGTTACCGGTTTCTTAGATATGTCTGACAATGTAAAAACTGGTGTAAGAACCAGCTGCAGGGTCAATAAACTGCAGACAGGGCATGAATGGACACTATGAGTTAAATAAATAAATAAAAACTATATCTATGATGGTAGAGGCATCATAATCCATAATATATGGAATGTGTTAACAGGTGAAATATATTCCAGTTGACCAATGATGCAGCTGCAACTTGTCTATTCAAAGGACATGAAAGGCTTTCAACATAACTAAAAAAAATAAAAAACCCTGTGTGTTCCCTTGAAGGTATGTTCTTAATTTACCTTAATTGGTTAGTACAATTTTTCAGTTAAAAATGAGAAAAGTCATTTTTGGTTCAGAGAACAAAGAGAGCAGAGCCTTTGCACGATATGAAACATCAGCTTTAAAGCATGCAGGGACTGTGCTTAAATAGAGTGACTGAACCTTGTGAGTCTCTGTGTGTGTAGGTCAGCCAGACGTTTTACACTAGCTGGAGGTTAGTTAAGGCCTTTGTCAAACCAAGCAGAGAGGTCATGAAGTTCCTGCCAAACTGTGGCAGATAAACCAATAAAAAAATTGTAGATGATTACAGTATGAAGAGGCTACAATACAGGAAGTTAACCCTTAAAGACTGAAACGATCACTGAAGACCAAAATCATCTACCAATATAAAACGTTTAATAACTTCCGATCCACGAAACCTATCAATTGATGTAAATAACTGGTGTAAAATGCAGTTTGTTATCTTTTCATTGTGATCAGATATGACCCATTTGGAGGTTGAGAGGCTCTGTGGTGAACATGGAAACACCAGTATCTTCCGCCACTTTGATTCACCAGTAAAACCCCTGGAGTTGGATCAATGACAGTGGATGGAGATGCTGGGTTTATATTCAGTTAATAAGATATTTTATTGAAAAAGTCAAATGTTCTTCATTTTTTTCTGTTTCTGATATAATGACAATCAACTTTAATCTGAGCTTTTATCGACATCTGCATGATCAGGGAATTAAATATGGGAAAATACTTGATTTTTGTTGAAGAAACGCAAAATATAGGCAAATAATAGTATAATAAATGGTGATAAATTACTTAAGAATGGTTAGATAGAGAGAAACATTAATTTTGGAAGTGCTAAAAAAGTAACAGTGGGTCTTTATGGGTTAATCTCATTTGTCAAAATTTTATTAAAAGCCAACAAATTGCTCTTTAACACCTCATATTGTCAGTTTACACTCCATGTGGTTTGAGTGAAAGTATAAAGTGAACAGAATGTCAATTACCACAGGATTCTCTGTTGATGAGTCTTTCTTTTTTTCTTTCTTCTTCTTTTTTTTTTTTTTTTTTTTAACAAGGTGATATATTGACTGTGAACTAAGTAATTGACTTTGGTCAGTCCAACTGAGAGGGAAGGCCTAGCAGGCATCAACAGGAGGGCTTATTAATTCTCAACTCTATAATACAATGCATTAAACATATGCCAAAGGATTTTAATGTGTTTTGTTTTTGTTTAGTTTTCAAGAGGAAGCAGAGAATATTACTTTTAAAATGGGCAATGCAAGAGATAGTGGATAGTTTTGACAACAGACAAGCATATTTTAATTTATTTCTGTGTCCCCACCACCAGCCAGTTGCATAGATGTAAGGTCCTTCGGTAGTTTCTTGATTAGTTGCATTCTTAAATATTTTATCTAAGTCCTCACAATTGTAACTCTTTTCAAGGATAACTAACACCAAAAATGTTTTTTTTTTTTTTTTTAATCAAACAGATTCCTTGTTGGAATGAAATCCTGTCAGTTTAATATTATTTTTCATTTCTGTTATTGTGCATGGTGGACAGACGGTCAGTGAAGTCAATCTAATAAAACCTTTCATTTAACTGATTGATTCATCCATTAATTAGCCTGTGACCTTTCTAATAACAATAGAGAGAATTACACTTACAGTCAAAATCCCCCCCTTTTCAAGTGAGATAAATATCTATTCTATTCAGTCTGGGTAAAAAATATATATAACTGTGCCACAACCTTAAGACCTATTTACATACTGAACCGTAATGTCATCGCAGATAAAGCCTGAGCTACTATATTACATTTTTCAATATATCAGTTGCTTAGAAATCTGACTTGAGCAGTGTATCTCCATTATATCATCGGTGGGTAATGTGTTTGGTATCCTTGCTTAAAATGGTACTAACCTTATAATATAACCTTTTTACAATACTGTAATGCAGGTGGTCTGAGAGGAAACAACATTCCTGCACCTCCTCTTGGCTCTGTTTTCTGGCTGTTAGGAGTCTATTGTCAATCAACAGTTGAGAATTGGTCAGTTTAATATGGCTGATGTAGAAATTATGTAAACTTTTTTCTTATGTTGGTAAAGCCCCATGTCTTACTTTTAAAATATCTAAGAACATTGGAATATGCTGGTTAAAATAGGACTTAGGAAAGGGAAATGAATCAGGTAGGTAGATAGGTAAACACTTTAAGATGTGTTTGTGTAGTTATTTACAGTTTATGATGTAAAATGCATCACTTATTACATATTTAATGGCCCAGCTGAGGACTGCTTCTGGGGTGTCCAATTACAAAATTATTTTCTTGATCAATTGTTGCTTTAATAGCTGTTTGTAAAAATTTTGTAATAAATTTGTCAAATAAATACATAAACAAACAAACATATGGCTGTTTAGTCCATTAGAGAAGCAACATTTCAGCTTTCTTCTAACTGGTCATTTTTAATTTACTTTTCTATAATGGCAAACAACAGTGTCTCTTTATCTAATGTACTTCTTGGTAGTTCTTGCAGGTTCTACTGGACTGGTTTGTGTGTTGTATATTTACTCTATGCTTCAGACATACAGGAGACAGATGCTGAAGAAGGTTGTGTTTTCCCCAGATGTATTGCTACCGAAGATTTCAGGTATGATTTCTTCAGTATTTAATATTTTCTGTGGAGGCAATTAGCATGTAATGAGTAAGCATTATGATCAGGAATAATTGAAAAAAAAAAAAAAAAGACAAAAGACTTAACCCATTATGGTGAACTGTCTTTTAAACACAGCACAATTGGAGAAAGCATGCTTTCTTCAGAATTACGAAAGTGTGTGTAACATGATAAAACTGTGTGTGATCTACTGTTTTTTGATGAAAACTCTGATGGACTACTTAGTGTGTTTCACATGCTGCATACAAGACAGTGTGACTGAGGCTGTACTCTAAATAAGTCATACCCCCACCCCCACAGCATTACATATTGAAAATGGCTGGATTATTGTAGAATGTAATAATACCAGTTTACACACAGTTACAATGTGTTTCTGACGGGGTCATTCCCACTTTCCATTGCAACCACGTAGTGGTTAAAGCGAGGTTTTAACCTACATTATAGGCTGTATTACATAACAGCTGTGAAGGCCGGTGTGCGATTATGATGGTAAGAGCTTCTAAAAGTAAAAAACAGTAAAAAGAATCAGATAATTAAAAACACATGTTCTATGTTTGTCTTTGGATCTTTGAAAGTCCCATAGTTTTAACAAAAGCTTATGGAGACAGACACACCCTGTCTAATTATCTCTTAGCTAGGTCTTTGTTAATGTTATATTCCCATCAAAAATACTGTCATCAGCACTCGTACAGCAGTGTGTATAATAATATTGGCTAGTGTGGTTTTTACAATACTCAGTAAGTTGAAAAGGTTGGACAGTGTTTCTAACGAGTTGGTTTCATGTAGAAGGTGAAACTTTAATTCTTGTATTCAATGACTGAAGGAAAACTTAAAATTATGCTATGTTGTTATTACATTTGGTCAGTTCTGGGGTTCCATACAGCTAAATAGACAGGGGACATTTTCTTTGTGAGTGGAGCACAGCCTTAATGAACCATGAAGGTCAGTTAAGACCGACAGTCTGCAGAAGATAATTAATGATAAAGATACATTAATGAGTAGAAATGAAATTTCACGGTGCAGTGTTTGTTGTAAACCTTCCCCTGGTGCTCTGCTGTCAGCAGCACATACCTGTTTAATGTGAAAGCAGTGAAGAGTCAAGTCTCTCCTTCACCCTGCTGCCCCGTAGTGCAGTTTTATTTTCAGCACCATGGACAGAGTCTGTCAGTGCGACGGCAGAGCTGGACGCACATAGAATGAAACCACGTGAACAAAACATACACCTGCTTCTTCTCTTTTACATATCTTTAATCACATGTGATTTACTGTTTAGCATTTTTGGTCATTTTATTTTTAAAAAATCACTTTGAGAACCATCCCTGTGTGTTCCATGATGCAGGAAGAACCGAGTCTGAGTCGCTTTAATGGAACTTGCAAATGTGCAATGTAAACTACAAGAAATGTAGAGTTCACATTTTCCAGGCTGTTTGATTTACTAGTATGTTTTTCAGCCGACCGGGAAAGCCCATCAGAGATGGACAGACCGCATCTTTCACTGGGACAAGCCGTGAAGCATCCCTTTCGTTTTGCCATCTGGAAAAATGAAACTGTGCTCTCCACCGTGTAACTACGCGATCCCAAACCGTCTGTCAGTTTTACCGACCTGCTACCGGCAGACTAGATAAAACAACTGTGAATGGGATAGGGCTACAACATAATGTTCTCTAACAGACTATACTGCACGCAATGATTCTTTTACACAACACGCAATTATTTCTGGCTTTAGGAGTATGCGCTGGTGTCTCTGAGGACACGGATTGCGCTTTTTTCCTTAGAGTTCTTTTTTTCCCTGGCCAGATGTTTCTGCTCACGAGGTCGTGACGTTGACATAACGATGATTTCAGCGGGTCCCTAGGGCGCCATCAGCGTCCTGCTGCTGTAGGCGGCTCGAGGTTTCCCTCTATACCGCTGATGTTGTCTGTGGGGTGGGACATACTGGGTCTGGTTTGGCCACGAAGTAAACCGGTGCGCCAGGATTGGCTTTGTAATGCAATTATTTCGACTCAGATAAAATCTTGCTTTGGTTTTGAATCTCAAATATCAAACCAATTGAAATACACAATCAATCATCAGCAGTTTTGATTTTCACTTTTTTTTTTTTACTTTACTTTTTGGTTATTTCCTCTCTTACGCACACCTCCACATCTATGTTAAACATAATTATCTCAGGCAGTGGTGACAGATAAAAATATGAACGCTGTCAGGTTAAATGCTGTCAAGTAAAGGGGAAACCACGTACTGTGCGCGCAAACACGCACGCACACGCACGCGGATCCGTTTGCCTGTTCTTGGAGTAGATCCTGCCGAAGCCTTATCAATAGGTTGCAGCAATTCGATGTTGCACTTAGTTAAAGACGGCAGGCAGCGAAGGAAAAGTGAAGGATGGTGAGGCGGAGAAGAGTAGAGAAAGAAAATAGTAGACCGGATAGAGGGAGGAAGAGGGTGTTAGTGTGAAGGAGAGAAAAGAGCAAAAAAAAGGAGAAAAAAAAGACAGAGCGAGAGAGAGAGCGCGAGAGGGAGAGAGAGACGGCGCGCGCATGTCCAGTTCCTCCATGCAGACTCTTCTCCCAGCTCGCCAATCATTCTAGCGAGTTTCCCCACTCTTTCTTTCTCCCCGTCTTACATGTGCACCGGACACACAGCTCTCTCCCGAGCGGACACTGCAGGGGAAGAAACGAACGAACCCACCATGGAATAGGAATACTGCTGGAAGACCGGGGGAAAAACCTCTCACATCCTTCTTCTCTTTTTCTGACGCCTTTTCTGTCTCTTGCATCTCCCCCGTCTCTCTCGATGTCTCTCAACAGTTTCTGAAGGGACTGAAGGAAAGAAAAATGAGGATTATTCTTTTTTCTTGGCACTTTCTCGGGGTGTATTCCGCCCTTTGGGGGCTGGCGACGGGGGCTTTCCCCAGCTCAGTGCAGATAGGTGAGTTGGTGGATAACTGAATTGAACCATCTTTTGCATGGACAGTCACATCTGACACCCTGAATATTAGTGGATTTGAGCGGACGGTGGTCCCCAGCCGGGACCCTCAGCACTAAAGCTCTGTTAAACAGGACAAATTCGCTCAGAAATAAGGGAACAAGACAACAGACAAGTAGACAAACATTTCTTTTTCTTGGTGCATTCACTGGTTCTTGGTTTTTAAGCAAGATATTTGATGTTAAAGATAGACTGCTCTGTCATCTGTACTGTTATTTTGTTTATTTTTTTGGTATAAATGTGCACTCAGTCTACTCCGTCCCTTCACTGTATTTGGGTGCATTTTAAAGGCTGTTCTGGGCTCATGAATGTTTCAGCGCGGTTTGTTCCCTTCTAGTCTTCTTCGCTGTTTAGACACTGCAGTATTCTCTCTCTCTCTCTCTCTCTCTCTCGCTCTCTCTCTCTCTCTCTCTCTCTCTCT
>JAPSES010000144.1:15582251-15596326 GCA_029822895.1 Maxillicosta whitleyi
ACACACACACACACACACACACACACAGATTAACCCTGTTTAAAAATTGTATCCTCTGGGTACACAGCACAGCACTATGACAGGTGACATGCAGTTTCCAGCTCTCTTGCTCTCTTATCTTTTTCCTGGCCTCTCTTTTTTGGCTCTATCTTTTATCTCTGTGACTGCAGACCTTATTAGTGAGGCAAAATTTCTGCAGTACATGTTCAGTATTGTATGGGTAGCCACAAATCTTCCTGCAATCTAGACGCATGTGTGAATACATGTTTAAGTTATGCGTCATGATGTGAGCAGATTTGCTGTGAGCAAATGTTCTGCTGTGAGCAAATTTTGCAGGGTACAGTAGTACGGCATTCATAATATGCCTCAGTGAACACAGATCCTGGGGACATTTTTAATATTGTTGAAAACAAGTTAAGGTTTATTCCTTGGGAACTGTGAGGTTTAGAAAGTTCAAAAGCTTTATGTAACCGCTGCTTGAGCATTCAACAAATTGATTATTTGCTACGGTGACACATCAATTTTCTGGATGTCACAAATCAAACTGAGTATTTCCACATAAATGGCAATGAAATGTTTATACAACCGTCATGAAAATCACTATGGAAATTTGATCATGGACAATCAGTCTGAGATGTTCTGATTCTACTGTGTCATTGGACAAGGATTAATCCTGTTGTTGTCTGTGATCAAAGGTGTTTTTTAACCTTTTAAAAAATATTTTTTCAGGGCTGCTGTGCTAGAAATACAACTGATGTGTTGAGAGGGTAATTTCTCCAAAAACATTGCATTAATCACGTGGAAACCATATTGTTTATCGGCCACAACTGTAGTATCTGGTCTCTGGCAGGAGCTAAGAGATGTGCTAGATCAGTAAAATAAAAAAGTGATAGACAAGCCTTTGAAATTCTACACATAACAACATGTATATGCTTAACATGTAGTCAACACTTGAGGGGGAATATCAGTTCACACATGCTGATTTCCTTATTGCTACAGAACTACAACCTGACGTCAGCAGGTTTAAAGATGAGCAACAACCAGTTCTGTGTCTGATGTTCCAAATAACATGCTGACCTAAGCGATATAGGAAGGATGAGATCCTGCCAAAATATGTTCACGACTTTATAGAAAAGGCAACAGAAGTGCTGATTGGTAATATCTATGGCTCATTGGATGCAGATGGAAGTAGTTACAACCAGCTTAATGTTCAATCATTTTTTCATGGAAATCCCTCGCTGCCTGTTTTTAGTAATTTTCTATTTTCACTGTTGACTAATGCCCCAAACCTTACACTTTAGCAAAAATTGGATTATACCTTGCAACATCGCAACAAGGCATGATCTTAATTCCTATTTATATTTATTAAGCAAAGTCAAAAATAGTATATCTGTTTTCAGAGGATAACTCAATATGTTTTTTTAGTGGTTAAGGTAACAAGGTCTAAATCTACTCATTTTGTCATTTTACTTGTCCTGTTGTCAGAGGAATAGAGTTTTTCCCAGGATCCATTTGACAGGTTGCCAGACACTGCATGTATAAAAGAACACACTCAACTGTCTACTGGCAGTTTATAGTGATCAGTTCACCAGAAGAGCGTGGTGCTGTGGGAGTATATGCACTTTCTAAAAGCGAATAGCACAAAACTCATATTAAAAAAAAAGTTGCACATATACTGTCAGACAATGGCTCTACCTGCCCGGCAAGTTCTATGAAGCTGGATATTAAAATGTAAGCAAACAATATGGCCATTACTCAGAGAAAGGGGATAAATGAGCCATTGAATGCACCACTGACTAAAAACAAAATGATGTAAACTGAACGTGAGTGAGAAGAAAGGCTAAGATTATGCAGTTATATCTTTAACTCCTTCACTGCACTTTCTAAACAAAGGGACAAAAGCCACTTAATTTCCACTTGTTTCCCCTCTCTGTTTTTCTTTTTATTGTTATTAAAAAATCAGATCAAATCATCTTGGCTAAATATGAAAATTATCACGTGAGAGTGACTGTTTGATTGTCAATTTTCTTATTTTAAAAAGAGTTTTTTTTTTTTTTTCTTCATTTGACAGCACCAAAAGGAGGTCTTATGTCAGCAACTATTAGCATATTCACTAACTGTGACAACACCAAAGGCCATAGAGATAGCTGCCCCCCTCTTGAGTACCTGCCCTCATTTTACCCAATCAGTACTCTTATTCTTAGAAGCTGTATTCATGCAGCCTTAGGGACAGGGCCTGGAGGAAAAGCTCAGGGAGAGAGAGAGAGAGAGAGAGAGAGAGGGAGGGAGTGCAGGCGGGAAGGAAGAACAGGTGCAGAGAAGTGGAAAGATGTAATCAAAGAGAATAAAGAAGTAACAGTGCAATGTGGCATTTTTACCCAGGAGCATTTTCTCCTGCTGTCCTTCACCTTTAACCCTTTATTCACTACTGTATTCAGAAAAGGTTGCAAAAACAAGACATATTCTGGACAGCCGCACACATGCAAAGCTGTAAGAGCATTTAAAGAGTAATTTCCACCATTTTCTGTCTCTTCACTAGCCTGCGGGGCATTGTTTCTGCACTCCTTCTGCCTCTTTTTTTTCCAATCTACCTTTAGTATCAGTTTCTGCTTTCTTTCTCTGCAGTGTCTGCTTGTCACTGTCAGAACCCCTTGTGGGTTTTGGAGCCACTCTCTTCCTCTCCTTGTCTCTCTGTCTCTGTTTCTTCTGCCTTCCCCTCTCTGAAAATAACTGAAACTCCCTTTTTCTCGCTGCTTGAGGCAGTTTTGTGAAGAGGGGACGACAGACAGACAAGGGAAGGAGGCAGACAGAGGGATGAATGGCCTCATTCACAAGTGCAGTGAACCCAGCTTACATAGATAGAAAAGGGCACACAATACACTATCGCTCTCAATAATCACTGGCCTGTTTATGAAGCTATTACGTCTCAGTTATCTTGTAAACTGTGTTCTGGTGGAGAGGATCAGATATGAAATCCATAAGGTGGTTGAACTCCCTTGCCAGATTATTGATTTTCAAGATTTATATGTATATATCCTGCCCATATAACACTGTTCAAGAACACACACCGAGGCCTATTTTCAGAAGTCAATACTGTATTATCATGTTGTAAAAAATAATACATGAATCTTAAAAAAAAAAAAAAAAAAAAAGATTTAAAATGTTTTACTGCCTCAATAATATCAGTATCTATTAGAAATGAGTCAAATTAAAACACAATCATCTACAGTAATTGTTTACCACCTTGTGCTACTTTGACTTAGATGTAATAAGACCACTGTTATCTAACAATTAACTGATGTGACATAACTCTTAACGATATGAATAGTTGATGCTGTCCTGCTTTTTTCTGCCGTACTTAACAATATATAGAATATATGATACTTATGCAGTCTCACAACACTGATTTCCCTTCTGTACATTTATTTATTTTTGGGGTATGTAATGTTGCAGAATGGAGACATAACCAACTTATCTAAGCCCAGATCTGAACACTTCCCCCACAAGCTTGTATGGTAGGCTCTATGCATGATGGGTATTCAATTCATCCACCTCTCTACTCACCCTGATGCATCCATCACTCAGAACAGGGTCAATCTGGACTCATCAGACCACATGACCTTTTATCATTGAACCATGGCGTAATCTTTATTCTCTCTATCAGACTGAAGGTTGTTTAACCCAGGGCTACTTTTAATTTTTGTGATTTATCATAATTTCATTATATTACCCTCTATATTTTGCATTTTTCACTGTAAATCATATATTTACTTGTATTTAATTTCCTGTACTTCATTTAGATGTTCATGAAAAGTCTGAGTAAATTCAAAGGTTATTACATTTAAAGAGAAAACTGAAGAAAAGGCAACTTTTCCAGCAATGATATCATTAACTGAGTGTAAAACCAAGTGTCCATTCACTGTCATTGATCCAACTCTGTGGGTTTTACTGGTGAATCAATGTTGTAGAAGATGACGGTGTTTAAATGTTCACTACGGAGCCTCTGAACGTCCAAATGGGTCATATCTGATGACCATGAAAATATTATAATAAAAATATAACTGCATTTTTGGACCTATTATTTACATGTATTGATGGAATTAATGCATCAACAGGTATTAAACAGTTTAGATCATTAAAGGCTTTTACTCCTCAGTGGATGTGTGGGTCTTTATGGGTTAATAAATAAGAAGCTACTTACCGAATCATCTAAAAAACTTTGCAAAAGTAATATATCACCCACTGCAGTAATTATCCACTGGAAGGATCTTAACTATTTGCAAAGTTAAAGTCAGGTGGGGATTTTTTTTTCTGCAGGCTGTGTGTTTTTTGTTTTTCTCTACCTTAAAATAACATAAAGGCATCAAATTTAATGAAGTCCCTTTTCTTAACTTCCAACTACCAGTGTTTTTTCCGCATATTTTTTGTTCTATTGTCTCATAATATATGTTGTTGTATAGAAGAGCAAATATGAAATCCATACAGTGACTGTACTCTCTGCCAGACACTATTGATCTGCAGACTTCATCTTTTGTCTTGTCTTTATAATGTTTCTCTTTAACAGAGCTGTGGTTTGGTACTATAATAAGTTGTCAGGACTGAAATTTGTGTGTCAGTGTCTCAGCAGACGGAACATTTGTCATCAGAATCGTCACATTACAAAAGAGCGCTTACAGGATTTTATGAAACCTGTTCAATGTCCTTTACGATTCAGTTCCAGGTCTGATCTTTTGTCTGACTTTATATCAACAGCACTTATCCACCTAACCAAATATGAACTGAAGTATCTCATGCTTAAAGGCAAAGCTCTTTACTAATTATTATGTCAAACTTGGACAGAATGAAAGCACTTTCAGAGATTCAGTGGTAGATTTTTTTCATTATCTCACTATTTAGGCATTACAATGACATCAATATTAAAGTGTTAAACAACTAATAGTACTACCAAGTATATTCAATTACTTGTCAAAGAGATACTGTGTGTACTGCAGTATTGCTCTCTGAAGTATCAACTCAAAAATGGAGTTTATATTACAAGGATATAGTGCAATTTTGCTGCTATTTTGGGTCTCAAATGCAATCTTTCTTGGACTCAACTGTGAGCAGCACTGAATAATAACAGGATAATTACAGCAAATTATATTACAATCACTGTCATGCTATGATTTTTTTTTATTTTTTGTCTTTCATACTGTTAGCTAACAGCTGTCTGATTTACTTTACGTTATTAACTCATGCCTATTTTAATTTTCAAAAATTATTGTAATTGGGAGTGTTCTACTCAGACTTCTATAATAATAACTTATAGTATACATATATATAAATTATGGGTATTTGTTATGTTCTGACCTTAAAGTATAATCATCTGGGGTTTTTTTTTTATTTTTATTTTTTTAATGCAAAGCATCTCCAGTTAAACTGAAAAGAAATAATGATTTTACAATGATTTATTAAGACCAACTGATTTTTTAATCTGAATATACTTTGTATTACACTATCCAGCCCTAACTGTGGAACTAACTGGGTTACCTTCAGCTCTCAATCTAGGACTTTTATGCAGCTGCAGGATACTACATTTTTGCTTGTCAGTAAACACACTCAAAAAAACAAAAACCTCTTCCAGTACAAAATTAGAATAGATGCAGGCTTGGATCTCCAGAGGTTATGCATGTAAACGGTTTAAATGTGAAATGTCACTATAAGGCACTAGGCATTATATGTCTATCTAATTATATAACCCATAAAAGCTTAATATTGGTATTTACCTTGCCTCACTCTCTAGGAATCACTGCACTGCACTGTTGGTAGCCTAGAACAATGACAAGAAAAATACACCTTATGGCTTTTTAACTGGTTTGTATTCCTTATTTACCTAGCTATTTCCTGTATCTTGGCCTTTACTTGCAGGTAATGAGAGCTTGCAGTATTTCTGTTGTGTTTCTGGGTTTGTCTGGGGAGTGTCTAGAGGGGTTTAACTCAGACAAATGGATGCTCCTAAGGATAGAACACCTGAAAATTGTATGTGAGTGTGCTGGTGAATTGGGCAAACAGTGCAATTTTGTGTTAACAATGGCTGAATAGGTGACTGTGCGTGTGAATGTGTGTTGCTTACAGCATGTTGTACTATAGAACAGTGGCAGTTAAATCAGTAGCAGGTTTATCTGTGACCATCTGCTCTTGCTGTCATAAAAACGCACACAAGTTCAGTAGACATATGCATAGATCTGAGAGAGGGAAGGAGGGAAGCGGCTGAAGAAAAGCAACAAAGGTGGGAGGAATATGGAGAGAATGAGCACATGTCAGAGAACCAACCATCCCTAAAAAGTTTTGAGTGAAAAAAATTGAAGAACATTGTATGTGTAAGATTGAGAGGACTTTCAGAACCTCCAGAGACACATGTGAAACCAGAGCAGCATCGCAGGGACAGCTGCAGAGTGAGATGCAAAGATGCAGAGGATACTTTACTACACGCAATGTAAGATAAATCTGTCTGAAAGATATTCATAAAAGGGTCTGCATGAAGAGAGAGAAATACATGTACAGAAAAATTAAAAAGAAGGAAAAGATACTGGATTTACACAACAAAATCTAACAAATGGACTTGCTGAAAGAACAAATGAGAGGGGGCAATGAGAAGCAGAGGAACTCCCAGGAGACCTATTGTGTCCGACGCTTTTACTGTGGTGATGATGCACCATGCCGCTGGTCCCTTCCTCTCATTAAAGCTTTATGAAGCTAGCTTAGCACACATTTTATTACAATGACGCCACTGTCTGGCACATTCCAGCCTTGCGGCTGGGTTAGAGGGTGGTGATGGTGGAGTGTGTTGCAGAGAAACAAGCTCATTGAGATGTGGAAACACTGGAAAGAAAAAGGATGCAGGTAAAGCAAAGCCAAGAACAGGGGGTTCAGAAAAAACTAAAACACAGGGAGGTGGAACACATAAGACTGGGCTGATAAAGAAACATTTTTCATAAAACATTTTTATGTGCCATCAGCCATTGTGTACTATTACAATTTTATTTATATTGTTTTAAAAATAAACTGGTTTGGGATTAAAACTATGAAGGCTTTTTTTTGACAAGTTTTGACAAAGATCCAAAAGCTTGTGCAAACAAACACACTGTGATGTGACAGCTGTGTCTAAGCCAGCGGTTCTCAATCTTTCCTCTTGGGCCCCCCTTTGGAGGAAAAACCTCCAGGCCTCGCTCAACCCCAACAACATTGTAACAGTGGTGCAAATAGCTTTTATTGAAAGAAACATCAATATTGTAACAACACTTTTTGCTTTGCCTTGAATATTTTTTTTATTCACATAAAAAATAACTTTGATATGTGCTTGAACAATATAAATAAACTGAATAAGACTACTCCCTAAGACAATATTTTTCAAAAATGGAATGGGAAATGTGCAATTATACATTTTGGTTGTAAAGATGATTTTTTTAAACCATATCAGTGGTTGTAATAACCCTGTTTATATAGCACATCTCAGAACAAACTGTACAAAAACAGAAACACTGCACATTTTTCTTTTCCAGTCTAAACCTCATCCATTCTCCAAACCTAATCCCTTTGTCCAGTCTAGTGACCGAGCACCATGGCAGTAGATTGGTTTGTTGTACGTCCCGAAAACGAGTCCATACACACACACACACACACACACACACACACACACACACACACACACACACAGATCTTGACATGGACGCTCTCAAATCCAGTCCTCCTGACCCAGTGTTTTAGATCTTTCTCTCCTCCAGCACAACTAAATCAATTAATGATCAGATCATCATCATACTCTGCAGAAGCCTGATAATGATAATGATTCCAGGTGTGATGGAAGAGGGAACGATCGAAGACACACAGAACCCTGGGCCACGAGGACCGGATTTGAGAACTACTGATCTAGGGGACCCGCCCCACAGTTTGAAGAACACTAGTTTAGGCCAACAGTTGAAGTCAAGTTTCAAAAACAGTTATCAACTGACAGAGGAGTAGGATTCTCACCATTGAATTGGATAAAAGACAGCCCTGCCACCAAAACACAGATTTATTTAAAAGGAAGAGGATGCCTTTTGTCATTCAACTGTTTCATTTGTGATTTCACTCTCATGTTGATTCTCTTTTGTCATTTGACAGAGTGAGGACAATTTTTCGCAGCCAAAAGCCATATTCCACCCATCAGCCCCTGCCATGAATGAAGCAGAATTTCTTTTAGTTTGAAAACATGCAGTTATCTGACCAAACAGTCACACAAACGAGCTTTTACTCTAATGGTCTGAGCGCTTCATTAAAATGTACGATCCAACGTCTCAGTAAAATACGACCTGTTATTTAGTTGTTTATCTAACACAGTCTCATCTCTTAAACCATCTTTTATGTCGCTATGTTCTCCGAATTACAAATAAAACCTAGAAATGCTGTAAAAATCATCTTTGAAGACACTAAGTACATTGACTTTGAAACACCATGACTCAGCTCTTACTGAATGACGCATGCTAAGTACATAGCATGCTAGTTCCCTGAATTGAAGACATTTAGCTCCTGTCATAATCGGAGACTAAATCCCTGCCTTATCGCCTCCTGGGTGCAGCGGCCTCAGCTTTGTTTAATTGCCACAAACCAAACCGTCAGAGCTGCATCTCCCTCAGTGTTTACCCCCACTGAGGCTTATAGCTGATAATGGAATTACTCTGAGTCGCAAGAGGAGGGAGTGAGGGGTAAAGGGAGAAGAGATGAGAAAAAGCGGAAGCTAAAAGAGAGAGGATGGAGTCAAGGTTTGCACTGAAAACAGAAGAGAGGAGGTATGAGATGACGTAAAAAGAAAATAAGGAGCGCACACATGGAGATCAACAGAGCAGGGACGTAGAAAAGGTTACAGTGGTGGTTGGTTATTGCCAAAAGCAAACTCTGCAGTCTTCCTGTCGTACTGTTTACTCCGAAGTGACGTGCTACAGGGTGGAGAGTGAATTATGACGCAGGATAGAGCTCAAGCTCAAATCATGCCTGCCTGAAAGAATCTAGCTGAAAGGATGAATGGAGCTGAAGAGTGAGAAATGGAGTGACTAAGAGGATGAAAGAGAATCAAGCCAGACAAAGAGAAACATTAAAGGGTATAAAGAGTAAAAATGAGACATCGAGATGCTGGTTTAATTTGTTTCGTTCTTAGAAAGTGGGGAATGTGTTTGTGTGCATATTTCAGCTGATTTGTCTAAACATGCAAGACTGTGTTTCACAGCTCTAGTGCTTTTATGTTCAAACACAGGCTCTGGTCGGGCAGTACGGGGTGAAGATTTTTGTGGAAGGGAGATAGTGGAGGACGCCAGTGCTTTTCACTCTGCTCTCTGTCATGGTTGAAAGCTTCAGGGTGTTTGAAGACTGAGTTGGTGTGTTGTAGTGGAAAATGACTTCACATTTGAAGTGAGCTTGTGGTTCGGTCAAGAGTTTTCTGTGTGTGTGTGTGTGTGTGTGTGTGAGCATAGATAGATCTTGAGAATTTTAGCTGTGAGCAGGTAGGGTTATTTCACTGCAAATTCCTTAACAACCATACAAGCAGCCATCCTAATTTTAGCTTCTGGAAATGATTCTGTACTAGTCAGAAAATTTGACACAGGCTGAAACAGCTGCACCTTAAAATGGTTGGCATGTTTCACTGGAATGCACTGCGTAAATTTCACTAAAACAGTCTCACATATCTTGTGTTTCACCGCTGTCTTATTAACACATTGAATGTCACTGTGCTTTTTTTTTTCTTTTGTCTATATACACACCTAATTTTCTCTATGCCGTCTAACCTTTTTCTCTTTTCTCCTCTCATCAGTCTGTTCTCAGTATTCAAGAGGGGTCTTCGCCATTTTCGGCCTTTATGATAAGCGCTCAGTCAACACGCTGACATCATTCTGTGGGGCCCTGCATATCAGCCTAGTGACACCCAGCTTCCCCACTGAAGGAGAGGGCCAGTTCACCCTGCAGCTGCGGCCCTCCATTAGAGGGGCTCTGCTCTCGCTTCTGGATCATTATGACTGGAACCGCTTTGTCTTCCTCTACGATACGGACAGAGGTACATGCAATACACCAACACTACATACAAAGAATGTATTAGTACCATGTTTAGTTTTAACCCATAAAGACCCAAACAGCCCCCAGTAACCAAACTCATGTACTGATCCAACATATTTAATACCTGTTGATCCACTAATCTTACCAATATTTGTAAATAATTGGTGTAAAATACAGTTTTTCATCTTTTCATGGTCATCAGATATGACTCATTTGGACGTTCAGAGGCTCCACAGTGAACATGGAAACACCGTCATCTTCTACAACATTGATTCACCAGTAAAACCCATGGAAATGGATCAATGACAGTGAATGGAGACATTTAGTTTATTTTCAGTTAATGATAAATTTTATGTTTAAAGTCACTTTTTCTTTAGTTTTCTCAGTTTTTGATATATAATAACCCTCAACTTTAATCTCAGTTTTTATGAACATCTACATGATCAGCAAATATATAAAAAAAAAATACTTGATTTCCACTGACAAAATGCAAAGAACAAAGGATAATATTATGATAAATGGTGATAAACCACTTAAGAAAGGTTAAATACAGAAAAAAAAAAATCACTGGGTCTTAATGGATTAAAATTCAGTAAGCTCACAGGAAGTGAGTTGGCGTGATCAGGACAATAGGTATTGTGCTTTCTACTATCTGCCTGTAAGTGTGTCTAATTCCTCCTAACAACATGTTATGAACAGCTTTGAAGAATGGCTCAGGATCTGAATTCTGGAATAATACAAACCTGTTTGGTACTTGTTGATATTTTCTTTTTGACAATTTCAATGCAGGGACTCGCTTCCCCAGTAAGCGGTTGCTCTGTCAAAACAAGCCCCTCAAACTGTGATAACTGTATGATTTGATGATTCAAGGAGAAATTGTTGCATGTTGCATGAGAGGAACATGGGGTACCAGTAAAAAAAAAAAAAAAAAAAAAAAAAAGGCAATGCCAAGATGAGAAACTAGAAACCATTAAAAAATATATACAGAATAACAACTCTGGATAATAAACATAAATATGTGCCACTGTAAGAGACTGAACACATGTAGCAGCACAGCAACAGAAAAACAACATATCAGAAAACAGCAGACAGTGTTTTGTAACCATGTGTTAGATAATTTTTACATAAAGTTCAAGAGTCTTACCATTTCATTGTTATTTTCTCAGTTTGTTGTTGTTGTTTTTTTTTTTTTTTTTGAGAAGGTCAAAATGGATTAAACAATAACAGAAAAGGTCCTGTAGTCCAACGGCATATTAGAAGACATGAAATGAAATTCCTTTGACCTTCCAAGGTCACTCAAGGTCAAAGGTCATGGCACCAAATGAAAACCCTTATGTGATCTATTGGCAAAAATAAATATACCAATATCTTCAGTTTCAGTTTTGGAATTATAATACTTTGAAATTTTCCCTGTTATAAACCAATGGGGATTATAAAAATTTTCAAAAATCATAAAAAAATTTCTAATATTAATGTTTCTCAATTCTTTGAATAAACTTGGTAGACCTTGCCTCAAGAAACCTCTGCTATGAATTTTAATTGACTGTGGCTGATGGTTTTGGAGAAGACATTTCTAGAAATCTGGATATAGATGACCTTGGGTTTGACCTTTCAGAGTCACTCAAGGTCAAAGGTCATGGCACCAAATGAAAGCCCACATGTGACTTCTTATCTACTTCCAATAGTAACTATATCGATATCTTCAACTGTTTTGAAGTTACAGCACTTTAAAATGTGTCCCATTATAAACCAATGAGGATTTTGAAAAGTAAAAAAACTCAACAGAAATTCAAAAATCAATATTTCCCAATTATTTAAACAAACATGATGGACCTTACCCCAAAGATGTTCCACAACAAATATCAAATCAATCTTACTGACAGTTTCAGAGAAGAAGATTCTTGAAAAAATTGTTTACGAATGGACAGATGGACGGACGGACGGATGACAGCTGGTACCAATAGTCCACGGTAGAGCCCTGCGCGGTACTAGTTTCTTCATCCCGCTCCCGCCCACAACCGCAGAATTTCTGACCATTACTGCCCGCACCCGCGGAGTGTGTGTTATTCTCCCGCCAGCACCCGCAATATACGTCCACTCCCGCCCGCTCCCGCCAAACTCTGATAATTTATTCCCGCACAATAATAGAGATGCATTGTTGTTTTTGTCTTCTACCGTCCCGCAGGAGAAAAGAACAGATGATAGATAGATCTATGATCATTTAAGGTTCTTTGGTCTCCATTCTATAGCTATGCTGGGGGGGTGTCTGTGGACTCCGTAGCGCCTTCCATCACGAGGTCTGTTCCTCCCAGGTGGGTGGGGGTCCCTGCTGCCCTGCTGTGGGGGCAGTTGTGGCCCTCTTTCACTGGTCAGGATGCGACATTCTGTTGGTGGTGCCGGGAGTCAGATGGCTCCTTGTGACAGCACCTCCTCTTTCAGCTCCTGGTCCTCTTGTGCTCATTCAGTCCTTTAAGTGTTCGCCCGTATGTGTGTTCGCGAGTACGTGCGCGTGGTATTTTTAAATTCTTGATCTATGTGTAAAGCACTTTGTGCTACATCCACTGTAGGAAAAGTGCTATAAATAAAGATTGATTGATTGATGCGAAATCTCCATCCCGCAATTTTTTTATTAGCCGCCCGCTACTGCCTGCAGTCAATCTCATACCGCCTGTTCCCGCGAGATTTGCGTAGGGTCCCGCAGGCACCCAGCGGTCCCAATGCAGCCCTCTAGTCCACGGGTCCCCTCATACCATTGGACTAATAATGCCTGTACATCAGTGTTAAGGACTCCAGCTGCAACATCGTACCAGTGGACTGTAACTGGAGCAGCGTCGGACCCTATGGCACGAATGGAGATTCATAAGCTTTGCTGTGATAACAAGGGCTAAGTGGGTAGATCTGTTGTGCTCTATCTCTGGGCCTCAATTCAGAACTCGGTTATGGAAGATTAAAAAAAGATTTCCAAATTAATCTGCTCCCAAACCATTTATGCATGAAGTATTTCTCTGTTAATTTGGGTTCAGTTTGGAAGTGCATATTGAGAACAATGTTGTAATTTCATAAAGTCGTAATCATTTTGTTAAAAGTCTGCCTGGGTAGACTTATTTGGCTTCTATTTAGAGGTTGTGCAAAAAGCTACGAAGGCTCTACCGCTGGAGCAGAATTGGTGTAATGAAACTCTATAAGATGCAATTTAGCACTTTATTGACAGAAGCTAGTATTTGGCTGCAACTCTTGTTCACCTGGCTTTTATTAAAATATCCTCTCATGCAGTTCACGTATAGTAAACTAGTAGAGCAGACACAGCTTACACTCTTGAACACCTGAAATGTTTTCTCTTCCTCTCTCTTTCTCACACACACACAGACTAATTCCCTGCCACAGACAGAGAAACGCAGGTCAAACATGAAGCCACAGATCACGCTGTAGTGGCATGTTAGAGAATCAGTGAGCTGCGCTTCGTGTCTGACACAGTGTGTAACTGTATGTGCTTTGTCTGTGCCTCCTCCTGCCTCCCTCTGGTCCAGGTTGTCTAGGTGACTACCCAGGAGGGCAGACGGAGGAAGAGGAAAGCAGGGTGAGGAAGGGAGCAAGAGAGACAGGTTAGGAGAGTTGAGCTGTTAGAGCGGTAAAAAAAAAAACAGGAAAAACAGGAGGCAGTAGGAACAAAGACAGAAGTGAGACGATGAAGAAGGAGGCAAACAAGGTGACAAGGAGAGGAGAAACTGAAGGAAGGAAGGAGTAAGAGGACACAGTATCACAAAATAGTGTGAGAGAGTGAGAGAAACGGTGAAAATGGAGAGCAGGATGGATGAGTGGAGTTTGGGCTGTGCTCACCCGTGACTTGGCCAAGGCAGGGCCCTTCATTATAGGCTCCCATCAGGCCCTGCTGCTGGTAATGTGCTGGAAAATGGGCAGTAATGCTGTGATCTGTTTTATGCTCTCTGGTCTGTTCTGCTCCACAGACAGCTGACGCACACACAGACACACCTACACACACACACACACACACA
>JAPSES010000144.1:15598450-15611244 GCA_029822895.1 Maxillicosta whitleyi
AGGATCAGAACTATTGGTGCAGTTAAATACACTGAATGTCTCCTGGAATCAGAACCAAAGGTGGTGACGTCAAATATCACATGTGTGACTTTATGTAGTGTATGTAAACCTCCAACCTCAGCTCAGATAATCACTGAGGTTTCAGACATATTCTACTACTGTGTGTTTGCTTGTGTGTATTTTCTTACTGATGTGCTTCATTCAAACACATGTAATACATCTGTGATGACGTAATGCAATATTATTCACAAATACTGTCACATATACATCTTTGTCTGCTATTTTTTTTTACCAGCTGTTCAATACACTGGCATTAATTGTCACTCATCTTGCCACCTGCTTCTCATAACATTATATTAGGTTTCATACTCCATCCATCCTTCTTGTCTTATTAAAATCTGCTCCCCGTCATTTTTTTTTTCATCCTACATAAATTCATACCCCATGGTGCATTCTCAGATGAGTCATAAGTGAAGTTGAAGTTCACTATTAAAAGAGACAATGACTCTTAATTTCACTCAAATATTATTATTCACAGTGTCATGCTGAATGTCAAACACTCTCTGCTGTTTTATTCTGTAATCCTTTCTTTTAATAGAGCAGTTATTGTGTATAACTATCCAAATGCAGGTTGGTTTTGACATTCAAGAGAGGTGTGTGCACTTTGGATGATAAGACATTAAGGAATTGGTCTGGTAAAGGAGGTCAGATGACCCTCAGCTGAACACGCTGGTATATACACTTCACCTTGTATCACTTTGCTGATTTCAGCATTTTGATCAGATACATTGTGCTAAGAGGGTTTTTTTTATATGCTGGTGTAGATTTGTGGGTTTAAACATTACCTGTATTTCTGCAAAATATCATTACACAATGTCTCAAGTGCACCGTCTGTCTGGTAAAAATGTTTTGCCTTTTTTTCTTTCTCTTTCTCTCTGTTGTCTAGGTTATGCAATACTGCAGGCAATTATGGAAAGAGCAGGGCAGAACGGTTGGCAGGTCAGGCAACACATATTCCTGGACACAGGCCAAATAAACACACACACACACACACACACACACACACACACACACAATAACACTCATGACATCATGCAGTGCACATACACAATATGTAACTCGCACGACAACACATAATATAAACTTATATTTATTTTTACTTAGCACCATTATATAGTCACATGTCATTTGTATGTATGTGCTTATTCATGTATATATTTAGCATTCATATATTTTCTTGTGTGTTAACTCAGGTTAGTGCCATTTGTGTGGAGAGTTTCAATGAGGCAGCGTACCGCCGACTACTGGAGGACCTGGACCGACGCCAGGAGAGAAAATATGTCATTGACCTGGAGCCTGAGAGACTACAGAACATACTCGAACAGGTAATATGAATATGTTTGTGTTAAGCATCCACAGTATAATAAGAATGCACTTGCACTGGAGTCAGTATGTGCATGTCATTTCATCATAACTTACAACGTAACTTATTTTTAAGCAAAATGACATTGTGGCTTCCCCTTGGTACTGCTTTAACCCTTCAGAGGGCACTTATTGAAATACTCTGAAATTCCAAATTTCAACCTCAGTGTGTTGTTGGACTTCATTGTCTTCCTCTTCTTGTCATAAAGTATCAAGCAGCACTTGCTAAAAAGTAAAAACAAAGCTTAAAAATTCCTATAAAATATCTCTGTCTAGTGTTACAAAAACCAATATACTTCTTAATAACTTAAATGAGGCATATGTAGTATTTTTAAATATATTATATATATATATATGATAGTGAAATCACAACATTTTTTCTATATTGCTCCGTTTTATTATGAATCTTATAAAGGTAAAAATTGAATATACTATGTTATTGTATTTGATAAATTTATCATTTTTTGATCCATGGCGACAGTTCTGACCTGGTTTAGATGATCCCAAACAGATACGTAGTTCAGTTATTGATGATACAAATCATTCATAAAACAAAGTGACTTCTAACAGAGCTATAATGTAAACTATCAGCTGATGCAACAGCCTATGTGAGGATTATAAGAAACAGTGTTACATCTGAGTTTTTTTTTTTAAGGAGAACATTTTATATTACCTTAATAAATTTACATGTCAACAATGAAGTCTGAAGCTTATTTTGGTACACAATGTCCCCCTTATGTAAATCAATAATGGGGAACCTCTTTAATGTATGCCACACTAAACATTAAATGTGGGACAAATACTATAATTGACAAACAGAGCAGAAACAGTCAGTGACTAAGACGCAAATGAGTGTGTTGTGAATTTGTTGCGTTTGCAATTTAGTTTACCTTCTGAGATAATCATCTAACAGTTGGATTCGGTAGCTGTTTTTACACAGCCTCTTCAAAGCTGGAATATTGCATATTTATTCCGCCTCGGCCGTCTGTATAAAAAGGTATACGGCACACTGTGGGGGTATTGCCTGCTTGAGATGAATTTTAAGATACAGACATTGTCACACCTCCTAATGTGTAATGTTGACATGCTGTTTAAAATCACACACTGGTACACTGTGTTCTGCCGGTTTATTTTGGATGGTTTTACCATAATGAGGGGGATTCTTAACCCATAAAGACCCGAACATCCAATGTCAACTATTCTAAACTGTTTAATACTTACTAATATCCACTACTTCTATCAATACATGTAAATAATTGATGTAAAATACACTTTTCGTGTTCATCAGTTATGAACCATTTGGACGTTCAGAGGCTCTTTAGTGAATGTGGAAACACTGTCATCTTCTACAACATCGATTCACCAGTAAAACCCATAGAGTTGGATCAATGACAGTGGATGCAGACACTTGGTTTATTGATAGCAATCGCATTTTTCTTCACTTTTCTCTGTTTCAGATGTAATAAACTTCAACTTTAATCTAAGCTTTTATGAACATTCTACATGATCGGTAAATTAAATACAAGAAAACACTTGATTTTCTCTGACATTTCGCAAAATACAGAGGATAATATTGCAGTATATGGAGATAAACCACAAAAGTCACACTGGGTCTTTATGGGTTAATGATACATGATATAATCACCTCTATTATAAAGTTATATTATTAAAGGTTCGAGGAAAGAGGAGTTGAGGCAACAGGCATTTACTAACATGTGACATCTTGACCTCAGAGTCATTATATTAAATAGATGTCAGTTAAATCTAGCACGTATACCAGCTGTCTGTTATATAGTATAATGTACTGCTGTGTTTTATGACGTCTGACAGATGGGTGCTCATATAAACTCATGATTAACTTTTAATTCACCTCTTAATGTGGAATAATCTGCCGGTAGGTGATGTACAAATGTCATACACTTTTATTATTTCTAAGGTCAGAGCTACTGTGACCTCATACCTACTCATTTTTATGAATCTCAGCAGCACCTTGTTGATTTCCTTCAGAATTAGTGAACTTATAATAGTTGTGTGGTGAAAGGACCAAACATTAAGGTTGAGGAATACTTAAGAGTTTTTTCTTTTTTTCCTTAATTTGGCACAAACATTCACTTGGACTCAAGGATGAATAGATCAGATCTTGTCAGTCAAAGGTCAATGTCATGTCACCTAATAAGACAATATTTGCACCAATATCTGCGAGTTAGAAACCTGCATTGACTGATTGTGATTCATGTTTACTTTGTTATTTTTGTAAGAATTTCTGGCATCTAGAGACAAATAAAATCCTTGAGTTTTCCCCTGACGTTCATAATTTGAAGTGAAAAATGTGACTTTCCTTCAGCTCCATCTACATTATAAACACAGCATCCGGCTCACTGTAGTACAGAATTTGATCACGTAGACAAATGCAAAAATACTTTATGAAGGCCCACGCTCTGGTACCATATGCTTGTCCATGTTCATTAGATTTTCTGTCTTGCTTGAAGGTTGAGACTTGGGCTTTGACAGGTGGCACAGATCGGTGTGTGTCTGTGTGTGTGTGTGCCCTTTGACTCTGGTTTCAGTGTAACATCCCATTGGTTCTGCCACCTGTCATCGTATCAGACTTTCTATCTGCACATCTGTCAAAGCCAATGACATGTAACACACATGCACACACACAAACTCCAAACCCAAAACACCAGATGTACAAAAAAAATAATGCAAAAATCCTCCACAAGTTAAAGACAGAACAGATACCAAACTTTAATACACTCATCTATAAGGTTCAGACACACAGGCAGATAGATTGCTTCTTAATTGGCTTCTGCCTTGAGTGAACAGCAAACAGACACGCGTACATTCACATCAGTGTATACTGAGACACAAACACACACTCCCATCACAGTGGGCTCTGCAGTGCTGGCATTGGCTAACATCCCTGCTATGAGACAGAGACCGCTCTGTTTGTCTGCCCCTGCCAGCTGCACTATGTGTGTGTGATGTGTGTGTCTGTCTGTGGCACTACATAGCTTCTGATACTTTTGGGTAACAGACAATTTGCGTAAAATCTATTAATTAAGCTCATACACTCTTTTTTTTTTTATTAAAAGTATTGTGTTTCCCTTCAACTGACTGTATGTGTGTGTGTGTGTGTGTGTGTGTGTGTTTGTACCAGACCGGGAGAGTCAAACTCGATACAGTTCAGAGGTCACATTAAGCCTAATTTCATACTTGATCTGAAGTGGGCTGGACCAGTGGAATAATAGCATAATAATTTATAAATAATGTCAACTTCAAATATTTTAGATTGAAAAAAAAAAGAAAATTATGTGATGTAAATGTTTACATCTACCAGCGATCCTTAAAATGTGAATAACATGAACAAACTGACATTTCATAAGAAAATAAAGTGCAATTTTAACATGATTATGTCTCAGTTCATCATTTACACATATGAATTACAATTTACAGATTACAGCAGATCTACAAATACACATAAAATATATAAAAACAGACAGAATATTAGTAAACTTGCACTTCAAATGTTCAGATTTGTTCAGGTTATTCACGTTTTTTAGTGTAAATACAGTAAAATGACATGAAAATGTTACATTTAAAAAGTGAAAAGTGTGGAGTTGTGAGTATTTCTAGGTTGTTATGATAGCGTTTTACTGATCCCACCCACTTGAGATTGAATTGGTCTGTATGTGGAATTTGAACTACAATGATTAATCTCTTCAGTGTGATTTTTGCATTTTACATATAAGTCCCAGGGGCCAGACCAGACCCTTTAGTAGACTGGATTAGGCCCCGGGGCCACATGTTTAAGACCTCTGGGGTACACTCAAACAAGACAGAAGACAAATCATTTATGACTATATATGACTACTCTGATAACATGTTGAGGAACCAGAGTCATATGATCCAAATGTCAGGTAATGAGTTATAGAAGGTGTCATCAATGATACGGTTTAAAGAATGAAATAGTTAATGCTAAAGCCAGATTGGTGAACAGGTCTATGGTATGAATGTGTCCTAATTCCACCGTTAAAGGTTACTATGATGACTATCAAGATTAGAAAAATAGAATTCACCTGCACTTTTGAAGAAGACTCAGATGAAGATGAACAGAGAAGAGCATACCTTCATTCCTAAAACTTGATGACTCCACCTTTGTCAGTTATATTCACAGCTCTAATACTTGACTTGTGTTGTGCTGCGTTGTTTGTCAGTTTAATATAACTGCATAATGTGCTCTATGTGTTTCTTTCTTCAGGCTGTCAGCGTGGGGAAACATGTAAAAGGTTACCATTACATCATAGCAAATCTGGTAAGAACTCTTAATGGCATGGCCAGTGGCTGTTATTTTAGATTGAAACTCATTTACTCAACAGTTGGTGTAATGTCTGTTTTCATAGCCTAGTTCATATTAACTCTCCAGACTATATGAAAGTTGTTTTGCAAACAGGCACCTAAACATTATCATAATGAAGCAATCTACGATGGCACATAATCAATATTTATCCATTTCAACTCTTAGCAATTCACACTTCATCGTGTAATTCCAGTGAGTTGTCACATTTTCTGAAAATCCCCCATTGTTGTTTTAGTATTTGGGTGCTTCTATAAAACTGGTTTCAGCTTTTTTAGACCCAGTAATAAAATTTAGACATATTTCCAGTGAGGATGGACCTAATGATGGCCTCAGATAAATACCAAAAAAAAAAAAAAATGTTCTCTTGCTCTTGCTCCATCCCAAAATTAATGATTTTTTTTTTTTTTTAGAAAATATTAGGGACAAAAATCAGACCTAAACTGGGACAAGAAAAGCTGCCTAAGTGTCAGTGTGTTAGATCTGGAAAACATGGCTTGAAATGGTCTTATAAACCGCTATAAATAAAGACAGTTAAATTTGATGATCCTAGTGGTTTTTTCTAACCTAGACATGTGGATTTTTCATGAACCTGCAGTCTCATTCCAGGTTTTGCATGTAACCCATTGTGTCCATTTGCGTTACATGTGGAACCTGCCTGTTTAAACACATATACATCACGAGTGATTTTGTGTTCTTTTTACTGTGTTACATGAATATTTTTGTATTAAAAAAATATGAAAAAATATGTTTTATCCAAAAATTAGTGTCTCTTTGAATTATTTATTTTTAAAATAGACCCAAAGTGCTTCCAAACTTACTTCATAACATTAATCTACATCTAGTTTGAATTTTTAACCCCGTATTTTGTTTTGAGGTGCCAGTTCTATAGAAACACCCATTTACAACAGATGAAAAAGACAAATTAAATACACTTTTATCTTAGAATTTGTATATTATGTCTTTCATCAAACTCACAGAATCTGCTTAAATCCATGTTGGTAAATTAATTATGGCTTCACCCTGAAACCTTGTTGCTCAGCAGTTCCCTCCCTGATGCTTTAAAAGGTGCCAGGGAGCTCTGGGAGCTGTTAGCAATTAGCATCCATCAACCCAGGATAACCCTCATACGTCTTTACTTTCTAGCTTTGTCTTTAGCCCCAGCCCAGATGGGTTCCACTCAACGACCACTTTACCATTAAGTGTCACTCTGCATCAAGTCACACTCATACCCCTGGAAACCACTCCATATTAAGTAGGGGAATAAATAATCAGGAATACTGTAGGAGCACATGGAGGATGAGCAGCAGCAGTGAACACTTATTTGTCAAAAGGTTCCCGTGGCCCATTTCTCTTTTTTGTGTTTCATTCATTCTTTAGGGATTTAAGGACATATCTTTGGAGAGGTTCATGCATGGGGGGGCCAACGTGACTGGATTCCAGCTGGTGGACTTCAGTAAACCAATCGTCATTAAACTGATGCAGCGCTGGAATAAACTGGATCAGAGGGAGTACCCTGGATCTGAAAGCCCCCCTAAGGTATTAACATGTTTTTCCTGTATCAAAGTATTTACACATTGTGTTTTTAACCCCTCAGCATGCCGAAGGGGGTATTGTCATCAGCATGTCTGTCTGTCCGTCCACACATCTTATAACCATTCTGACTCTGGAACCTTACATTTTTTTTACAATACAAGCATCATGTTTAGAGCTTGGACAGATCTGAAATAGGTGACTTATACCTGTTTTGTGAACTACTTTTGTCCAAGCTCAAATGACTGAAAACACCATAACATAATACAGGAGGGGACGCTCCACTGTCGACAACCCAGCAGTCCACCCAACGCTTAAATGTGGATTTTGAGAAATAGGAGAATCTTGTCTCCTTGTGTTCAGGGTACTGATGTTCAATACCACAGATATTCTTTCGGACAAATCGGGAATATCGATACTTTCTGCAAAATATTTAATGTAACAAAAAAAATAGTGTTTCTCAAAGCATAACTTCATAGAGAATACATACTGTGTAATTATGAAGTATTATAAAAAAAAAAACTTGCACATTAATTCACGTTATGTGAATGTGTGAACATGAACACATGTACTTAACAGTTCAAAAAAAGCATCCAACATTAATATTTTCCCTCATTCACAAGTATTGTAGTAGTGTTTTTGTTTTTTTTTTTTTTTTTTTTGCTCAGTGCAGACTGAGTTAGGCAGATTTGACTGAGGTGTGATGCAGTACACACTTAAGAAGAAGTAGCTCTACTTGCACTACTGGTCAAAAGTTTTAGAACACCCCAAATATTCCAGAATTTCTTAGGAAATGCTGGGGTTTAATGTCTCAGTGTATAAGAAATCATGGAACCCATTTCTTATTCCCTGAAAAATGCCTTTTTGTATAATTCTGAAATGTGCATTATTTTTCAGTTTTGGTTAATTTTACCTTCTTCTGAGATGGTGTGGTGGCCTTTGTGTGTCTGAGTCAAAAGAACCGGCACTCCAAATAGAACTGGAATTCTCATCACTAATATTTTTATGTCACTGAAAGGTACTGGAAAACTGTGACAGTCAGATAAGGCTGAGGAGGTTTGGCTTTGCTGTGGTTTAATATCTGGAATTTAGAATCACAGCTGAACAAAAGTCTTCAAGAAACTGTCCTTTATAAATGAATTTTTCTGATGATGAGTGGAGAGCTCTATGTAAATCTGTTCACACCTGACATTAGAATGCATCTCCACATGCATCTGAGATGATTACTCTTCATGGGATTTCATTTATCTGCTCTATATGCAAATATAGAATGTCAAATAGTCAAACACAATTGAAGCTTTAGTTTCCTTCAGGCAATGTGGATGCAGTAGAAAACAGTTTAAAAAGATTGGTTTTGCATTGCTTCTTTGTAAATCAACCTCATGTACAGAAACTGACAGAAAAGTAAATGAAAAATTAAAAGTATATTTTGTTACTTATGTTAACTATTTTACCCACAACTAATCTGAACATTAGCTGATGGTACAACTGATGTAAATATCATTGACCATTACATTTGTATTTATTGGTTATCTGGAATACAGTGTTTTAATAATGTTTATGACTCTCAACCTGATTATGTGAGTCCTGTCCTTCTGTTGACTCATGTTGTGTCACCATTTACACAACTGTAAAGGTTCAAGGTGAACCTGTTAGGCAGGTATTTGGTCAAGATTCAAGACAAAAAGACAAAAAGTGCTCAGTGCTCCACCATTCATCAGTATAGTAGCATGGATAAGTAAGAAGATAAATAAGTAAGATCAAATAAATAAAAATAAGATGTAATAAAGCACAATGAAATAAATAAATATTAGAGCTGTCAAATAGTTAAAATTCTTAATCAGATTAATCACAGGGTTGCTGTGGATTAATTTTGATTAATCACAAATTAAGTATCATTAATTTTTAATCTATATTGATCGTGTTTCATTTTGGATGAGCAAACAGACTCAAAAAAGAAGGGAATATATATGTATATATGCACTTACTGTGTTTGTCGCAAACTGGGTGACGTGTTAGCTGACGTGCTAGCAGAATCCGCGACTAACATATGCTTCGTCTTAATGTAGTGTTTTAAGATGGAAGTGCTTTGGTGAAAAGTAAACATCCTGCAGAGTGTGTATAATACTTTATGTCAGTCAACTTTTCCGTCTTGGTTTTTTGTCCTCATATTTCCATCCAGAGGCCCAACCTGCTGTTTAGTGTCTTCCATCTTTATGGGTTGGTTCTGTTGCCTGTCATTACCGGATCAACTGCCCGTTTACACATGCATGTAATTCTACTTGGACAAACTGCCCCAAATGCATTGGCAGAGATGTTCAGAGTCATTCTGTGCTGTAGATGGGTTAATTACCTTAAAGTTTTTAATCAGATTAATCATGAAGATGGACTAATCCATGTCAACACGCCAATTAGGACAGCCCTAATAAATATATTAGCCAACAAAGTCATAGTTTGTTGTGAAGATAGTAAAGTAACAACTCATTTTACACAAAACAGCTCAGTGAACCATTACTTTAGTATATTTCACTTTGTTCTTCAAAAGTGAGATGAAAGAGTATAAAAAGAAGTGAAAATCACTACAAGTCATGTTGAAGCTACAATGACATCATTGATGTCACCGCTATGACTTTGTGCTGTCTAGACTTTCTATTTATGTGCTTACCTTGTCTGACACTGACAATAAATTATACCTGTCTTTAAACTATCTCTAAAACTCACATACATAATAGATGTAAATAGTAGAGTATCTCAACTTGGGACTGTAATAGACATTTTTCCAGAAATGACGTCTCATGGGACCCTCTCCAGTCTGCTTCCTCTCTTGAAGAGAGAAAATAGTGGGCGTTTTAGGGGTCGGACCTGTGATGTTCTCAGATTTAACAGTTCAGAGTGTGACTTGATCCAGGCAATCAGAGTGTGAGCTGCCGTGTGTGGAAGAGGTGAATTAACTGATCAGCTGTAATTGACCTGATAAATTCCATTATGATTCACAGTCATGATATCTCCATTTACCACCCTCTGTGTCTATTATCTACCTTTTCTAGGTCGCATTAGTATACCTCTATTTATTCTTCTTCACTCCCCCTTTCCTTTTCCTGTCTTTGTCGCTCTCTCCTCCCTCAGCACACCCCTATTGACCCAATACTGACCTGAAGCCAAATGCATTTGGATTGTGCATATATTAACTGGAAATATGTCCACCTACCCATTAAAAATACACCATACTGCAGCTTTGTTCTTCACTCTCACTCACATACGCATACTTCTAATCACCTTCCTGAACACACACACACACATACAAACACACACCATGTAGTGACTATTAAAAGATAACACTATGTATTAGCTGTCTAGCGGTGCAAATCTAAATTGATGGTCATATTCTCTTATTATTGTCATGCCATTTTTCACCCACAGATCGCTGCTAATTAGCTGATCATTGGTCTTAGATTCACCTGATGAATTCTCATCAGTGCATGTTGGCTGCGTCAGTACTCCCCGGCAGTCTAATTTATTAATGGATCGTTCTTTATGCATATGCATTACTGAAGGAATAGTGAATGTGAAATTGAAGCAAATATCACAACTGTCAGCATTCTCAACATCCTCAGCTGCAACATGTTTTGATATTTCCATTGCATCCAAAGCTTCTCTTAATATTGCAAATAGCTGAAATTATGTTTCACCTGCAACTTTCCGGAAAAAGAAAAATGCAATTCTTTAATGATATAACACAATAACAGAAAACGAGCTATCTCTAGTGACAACAGATGCCTCCAAATTGCTCTAGGCTAATTGATGCTGTATAAAAATGAAGCTCAGTTAGCCTTGGGCCAACTCGTAGCCTCAGGCCAAGTAGAACTCGGGTCTAATAATGTGCAGAGTGAAAAACACCACTGGGACTTGTCCCTTTTATACTGTAGACTGGATTTTGAGCTAGCTGCTTTTGGCCATCAATCAAAATCTCTTAACCCAGTGATTTTCACTTGGTGTGCCTTGAAATGAGCTCTCATGTGTCTGGAGATTTTGTTGAAATGTAATGAAAATGATCAGTGACCTGGTGAAGAAATACATTAACTTTTTCAAAACTCAGAATGCATATGATGAATTCCAACCCTTTTGGGCTCTGTCCAGCTCATTTTTCTCACACACTTTTCATAATTCCAAGTTTATAAGGTACGTGTTAGCATATTCATCAGGCAGTGGGGCTGCTTTTACCAATCTTTCAACATTTCCAGAATATTTCATATCATTTTGTTTTTACATATTTCACAAAAAAGACAAGACAGTCGTTGTTGTCTATGTTTGGCCATTTTATCCTTGGGCTTGTACTGTGCTTTTCAACATTCTTTAAAAGGATGATGAAGTCAGTGTTTACGTATTTAAAATATTCCACATTTACAGATAAAAAGAATCAAAGTAAAACTAAGCTGTAATGATTTTTTTTCTCTTAATAATAGTTTCTGGATCAGTTTAGATTGTTTCTGTGCCTCAGAGGTATATCTGTCCTGCCTCTGACAAAAGCCAGAAATGCTTAGTTGGCTCAGTTTAGTTGTTTTTTTTTTTTCACCTGGATTTAAATTTTATTGCCATCATCTGTCAGTCCCATGCCTAAAGGCTTCTTTAGTTTCAAAGAAGGGAGATGAAAGGGGGATGACATGGTTGGAAAGTCTTCCAAAACATGCCTTGTAGGATACAAATCAAGAGATGTCAGTAAGAGAGAAAACTACCTGCAGAGGCGTAGAGAGTTTCTCAGCTGACTTCCTTCTTTCCTCCCATTTTCATCTCTCTGCTTGTCTCTGCCGTGATGTGAAAGCAGCCCGCTGTGTGTTTGACTGCCTCTATCTGTGTGGCACTGTGTGGGTCTGCGTGTGAGCTGTGTGGGGGCGTTTCTGCTGTGTAAGTGTGTGTGTATGAGTGAGTTGCTGTTTCCTGCTGCGCTGTGTCTTACCTGTAATGAATTTGTCAAACAGTCTGTCAAGATCTCAGCCACATTTAAGGCATTACATCAGTGAGTAGATCATCTCTTATCCTTTATTTTTCTTCACTGTTCCTTCAAATGTGACGTGTCCTGCTTCAGAATATAACTCAACATTCTGAAATCCTGGGATTTTAACCATTAAGGGGATTTTCTTGGCGGGGTGGATTTAATGAACAGGTTTACAAAATGATTTACATTGGATTTCATGTCATTTTAATAGCGTTAAGATTCAGTGCAAGACTGTATTTGAAAACTATAAGCCTGTCTAAAAGTGGCACTTTTACAGTGATGTTACATTTACAGTGGTGTTGATTGATGTTCATTGGTACTAACTGTGGAAGTCAAATAAAAGTCATAGTGGTGCGATAGCATAAGCTCTGGTTATTCCGTTTGCATGGTGGATATGATGGGTCAGTTGGTTTAAGATGTTCAAAGAAACTTGCAACCAAAATGTAGATTAGATCAGAATAGACTACTAAAACTCATAAAATTGATCCT
>JAPSES010000144.1:15623585-15646058 GCA_029822895.1 Maxillicosta whitleyi
AGAACTGTATAGACTGTATATAATAAAAAGTCATGAGTAAACAAAAAAGAAAAACAGTGGATGTTGAAAAAGTCCAATGTAACATGTCATGACAAAACAAATAAAAATTATACAAAAAAAAAAACAAAAAAAAAAACATAACCAGACTTTGTAGGTCTGGTTATGTTTTGTTTTTTTTTGTATAATTCTACCTATTTCCATTAGCACTGTGCCAGTGCTGTACTTAGGCCTAGTGTCCACTGTTGTTCTGTAATAGGTTTTTTTCTGGGTTGTTTAGCTAGATCTTGGGAAGCAGTGAGTGCAAGATGCATTTCGTCGTGCCAGTGCATTTGTTAGTGTCAGGAACGAAGGTGTTTTGATGGAGCACATGTGCATGAGGAAGTGTTTAGTGATTTTAAAGTAATTTAAAGACGAAGAAAAAGAAAACGGTGCATACAAAGTGCATATCATTGTCAAACGTGATATATTCAGGGTGATTTTGCAGCCTAGAGGTGGTTACTCTTGGCCTCAGAAATCACCAACAGGGGAGACTTTCAAAATGATAATGCGCAGATAGAGAAAAGGAAGTTTATGATAATCGTTCCACCGGACAATGGAAATATTTACATTTATTCTACCATTGAGTCCACAACAGTGTAATAAATAAAATGTCTCATAAAGTCTGGGAAAGAAATGAACCTGCTCACCTGTGGACCAGTTCACCTGTGGCCCATGTGTTACCCTCCTATCAAGATTCATGAAATTTGGTTTGTTTTAGCATTCAGTAAATCTGATAAATAAACAGATACAGGTGAATATATAACCTAAGCTACTGAATATGCAGGGGAGCCTTAGTCAACATGTCTCTGACACAGCTCAACAATACATTAGGCATTATACCTGGCTGCAGGGTTATTATATTTACACTAGACTCTTACTGCTATTGTAAGACCACGACACCAAAGGATGCTTTCAAAAAAAAAAAAAGATTTGCAGTATATAGCCCTCCAGCTCCAGCTCTGTATTCCTTTCATGCAGAGATGAGATACTATGCATCGAAAGGTTCACATATTTTAGAGAATTTGACAAGCGGGCTAATTATGCCATTGACAGCGATGCACAGTTTGAGGTTTCACATGGTTGTCTCACTGCAAACTTTATCAACATTCAGAAGACAATGTCAGTCGTCACTTTGCGGAAGAGTGAAAGTGGAGACATTGCTGCAGAACCGCGACAGAATTAATTAGCCTCCAGGATCCGTAGTGGAAGGTGACACAGCAGAACCGCGGCATTGACTAATCAGGTCTGATTTGTTCCAAACATTCACAGTCCTTCCTGATGACTCCTCGCCCACACACATCTTAAAACAGTTCAATGCTTTGTCCTCTTCTGTATCCCTTACTACTCTTACTCTCCATCTTGTCTCTTTTTTGGTTTTTGCTCCCCCTACCCTCCCTTTCTCTGTTTTAATTTCCATATCGTTTCCTTCACTTTCTCACTGCGTTTATTCCCCTTACACTTTAACATCTTCACTCCTTGTAGCAAAAAGAAGATAATTTGATATGCAGATGTTGTTTAGACACATGGAGCTATTCAGAAACACATAGCATGCTGAATGAGTGATGTTTTTTGCACATCTGTGTGTGTCTGAACGAATGCATAAGTGAGTGAGACCTTGCTAACTAGTTTATATTCTGCCAGTGTCACTGTCATGCCCACATATGAATAACTTCTCTGTTATTCCACTGGGTTTCCCTCTCTCATCTGTCTCTTTCAACTCATTTCTCTTACCCTTCTCCTCTCACCCACAGCACAATTTCTCTCTCTTCTACTCCTCATTCTGCTCCTTTATTGTTCTTTGTTCAAACTGCACTGATCCTGTACTGTGCTGCTCTACAATATGTGCCCCTCATGATTCAATTATCCTTCCTCCTCCACTTGCTTATCTGCAGCAGAAGCTGATCACAGATGATTCCTACACACCATCGGTTATTCCATATAAATGTAGTTGTTGCAAACCAACTGCGGTGTAATATCTCTGAACTAAACGTACTTTATGTTCCTCTTTGCAGAAAGCTGAAATAGCAGTGGCCCCGTTGACCATCACCCTGGTGAGGGAGGAGGTGATTGACTTTTCAAAGCCCTTCATGTCACTGGGAATCTCCATCATGATCAAGAAGCCCCAGAAATCTAAACCAGGCGTTTTCTCTTTCCTGGACCCACTGGCGTACGAGATCTGGATGTGCATAGTGTTCGCCTACATTGGAGTCAGTGTTGTGTTGTTTTTGGTGAGTGTTGGAAAAAAACAGACTGTCATTTACAAACAGTTGGAGGAGTTTTTAAAGAGTATGTTTTGGCACGAACCCGTGAAGACCCAGTGCTACTGCACTGTGGCAGTTCCCAGATAGATTTATCTTCATATTTAACCTTTCCTAAGTGATTTATCACCATTTGTTGTAATATTATCCTATTTATTTAGAGTTTTTTCAGTGTCAATTATGTATTTTCTTACATTTAATTAACTGATAATGTAGATGTCCATTAAAGCTCAGAGTAAATAAAAAAATTATATTATCAGAAACAGAGAAAACAGAAGAACAACTCACTTTTTCAGTAAAGTATATCATTAATTGAACATTGAACAAATGTGTCCATCTACTGTCATTAATCCAACTCCATGGGTTTTACTGGTGAATAAGTGATATAGAAGATAGCAGTGTTTCCATGGTAACTATGGAACCTCTGAACATCTCAATGGGTCATATCTGATGATCATGAAAAGATGAATAATTTTGCATTTTACAGCAATTATTCGCATGTATTGATAGGATTAGTGGATCTACAGGTATTAAATGGTAGGTAGGTGGTTGTTTTTATGGGTTAAAAAAACACAGCTTTCTTGTGGCTTTTTGTAGTGCACTTGGTGTCCAGTCTGCATTTGTAATTGTATGTATGCTACTATTTTGACATGATTGGACAGAAATCAGGGGGAAATTCAAGAATTTGATAATACACACCTTCCTCCTTCAGCTCTCCTCTTTGTCTGCAGTATGGCATGGATAGGAAATACAGATAACAGTGTTTCATACAGCTGTGGAAATGCAAAAATATTGTGGGAGGGGAGCTTCTGTGACGAATCGGTACTGTAGATATTCATCTAAGGGAGTCCTAACAATTGGCCTTTATGGCTGTTAGTCACACGTTTTCATGCCCTCTATCTGAAAAGCCCTGATTCTGGCCAAAATCTCATGTCACAGGCAGTCAATAACAATGTCCTCATGGACAAATCTTTTTCTAAAGCCAGAGTGAGTTCTACTGCTCTAAGTTTGTCCTCAGACTTCTTCAATTATATTATGTTGCAAAGATGTCAGGGAATTTTTGTCCAATGATGCAAAAAATCTGCCTACTGAAGCTTTAATGTTTTAGAGACTATTAAAAAGGCTTCAACTATTAATTGCATTTTATCATAAAAAAAATTGCTTCCCTCTTTTAGAGTGTCCTTTACAGCGAATTAAAGTTTTCATGTTTTGAAGACCAATTTTATGCCTTAGGCAAGATTTTAGTCCATGCCCCATCCATCACAAGCACCACCAGTCACTAAAACCTTATGTCAATGCAATGTCTTTTTATTGAAGAGTAAAAAGACAAGGTAGAAAAGTATTGTTTCAGGTTTTTAATAATGTATAGTTGAGGGGAAAAAATGATTGGATCATCATAAGTCATCAAAAACAATGGTTATGCAATCTGATACTACTACTGTGTGTGTCATGTCACAGAAAAGACAGAAAAGAAAACATGGAATGTCTAAAAGCACTGTTAGTGCCATAGCTACTGATGTAAGAACTGAAGGGATTTTGGTTATTATCAAGAAAACATGGAAAATAGCATGATCTGAGCTCTGAAATTTAACTCTTGTGAGCTATTTTTGTTGTTATCATTATATTTGTCCAAAAAAATGTACCCTTTAGTTGTACTAGGCATTAAAATTACCAAGAAACTGAAGGAAACAAGGGTGGTCTAGTCATTTTTTCCATGGCTGTATATACTTGATGCGTTGTTAGGATGTGATAATGTCATGAAGGGTCTGCAGGAAGTCCAGGGTTTGGAGAAGTAGAAGAAGAACATATGTGATCATTGAGCATTGTATAACAAAAAGAAGGCACAAATGAGTGAAGAAAAATTCATATTTATTTTTAAGTGTATGAATTGAATCAGAATGAAACATTATTATTTTAAAAGCCCACAATAACTTGACTTATGTACTGGTACTATAGTGTATATTCGCAAAATATAATATAAATTCCAAAACACTCAAGTCCTGGAATGATCCCAGGTCATCAAATCAGCCACTACGTATGACTTTAAATATTACAGATAGATTTGTTACTATAGAACACATAGTAATTAATATTTGGGCTTTGCATTGGTGACCTTGTATTTGACCTTGACCTATTTTCTAAAGGTCAAATACAGTAATATTACAGTTTTTGCCTAATTGGATCGTGCCTATGTTCACATAAATCTTGTTCTGTACTAAATCCACACACTTGTGGATTTTAGAATTAAATATCATACTAAACAAACTTTTAGAATGAACTATTAATACCCATGTGGGAGCTGCCTGTGACTTTGTTAACAAACACAGTCTATATTTTACATATGCTGTTGTGTAAATAGTTTTATTTCTTCATTGCCTTCCTAATAATGTCTGACTTTTTCCACACAGGTGAGTCGCTTCAGTCCATACGAGTGGCATGCAGAGGAACCTGAGGAGGGCGCTACTGAGCAGGGCCCCACTGACCAACCTCCGAACGAGTTTGGTATCTTCAACTCCCTCTGGTTCTCTCTGGGAGCCTTCATGCAACAGGGCTGCGACATCTCGCCACGGTGAGTGAGGCAAATAATGCGTGTGAGACAGAGGCATGCAGAGTGAACCAGAGTGTGTCAGACAGTGAGAGTATTTGGGCCTGTGAGCTACATGTCCATAAAAAGTGTGTGTCATCTGGGAATAGCGTGTGTGTCGGCCTAACTGTGTATGTTCCACTCCTGTAATATGAGGCCGTACTGCATCAGGGTGTTAACCATGTGAATCACCTCTTTTAGCACATTTCCTACTTTACCGCTAAACTGGACTTGCTACTCAAACACAAAGACACAAGTGTGAAAAGGAAGCACCTGCACACATTCCAGTAATCATGTCCATATAGGTCCAGCATGGTGGGAGATTTAGCAGTTTGCTACGTCTATATGAATTTTTAATAGATCTCTGAAGAGGCAGAGTCCAGCTGTATTTTTAGAATATTTATAAGAATATGGCATTTTATTATTGATATCCTGAGAATGCAGTTTAGTGAAAAATTCATGGCCATCATCTTCAGGACCTTTAGGGAGTAAATCTAAGGAGAGAAGATGCAGCAGGGAGAGCTTTACACCAAGTCAAAAGTTAGAAAGGAGTGAGAGAAGATGAGGATGAAGAGGAAAAAACATGAGTTCAGTGTCTGCGTTACTGAATGATGACAGATAAGGTGGTGGTAGAGTACAAGAATGGACAGAGGATGATATTCTTCTGCAGGAAAAAGGTAATTTGGTGTCTTTACTTTTTTTTCTGTAAGATTCTTGTTTGCCTTGATTTTGTTGTCACTGTTGTATTTTGTTGTCGTATAAAAAGATGACCCATTTCAGTGGAATTCAGCGTTACCTACATTTCCTAATCTCTATATTTGTTTCAAACAGTTTTCATTGCTCTCATATTTCAAAAGCTGTGACGTTAAAGCATATCGCTGTCTGCAGCGGACGGGTATTCCCAGTAAACTGCTTCAGTTGTATTGCAGTTCAGAACACTTAATGTTCAGCGTTGGAGCAGTTTCAGCTTTTACCATTTTTCTGCTGCTCTAACAGACTTTAAACAAGCTATTTGTATCAAACACACAATCTCAAACTCTTTTTCTCATTTTAATCAAGCTTTAAACCACCGATCGCTGCATTTCCATTTAGTTTTGGAATGAGAACAAGGTTTTACACCAGCTGCCCAAACTTCATTTTCTTCCTCCTCCTCTCTTACTCCTTTGCCTCTTCTTTCACTCTTTCATCCATCTCTTTCACACTCTCCCTCTATCTCTCCTCTGCTTCCCGACACCTGTCGTCTCCCACTCCTCCCCACTTTACTGTGACTGACAGGCCATTTCTAACTGCAACACGCCAAATGCAAAACACTCACAGTGGACACGCACACACGCACACACACACACACACACACAGATTCACACAAACACACACACAATATGTGCACATGACTGCAAACATTACTTAGTCACACAGACAGAAAAAACACCCAGTGTACCATTTCATATATACACATACTGTGCATACATACACGCGCACACACACACATACACACACGCACGCACACACATACACACACACACAGAGCTTTCCATCACTTACAGGCCTTGTTATAGATGTGTGTGCATAAGCTACAGTACAGCTGTCATAGCGATAATGTGATACTTAACATGAAGCCAGTGTTCGTCATATAAATCACCAGGCTCTGTCACTTCCAATACATCCCAAGTTTTCTATAGAACTGGATTACTGCACTCATAAATGCCAGATTATATACTCAAATTGAGAAAACTGTCACTTAGAAACATTTTTGCCCTCTTTGATTTCATTCACTAGACTATTTGTTTTCCTCTGTTTTCAATGCAAACACAATTCGATGGATTCTCCCTTTTGTTTGCTTTTTTTGTAAATAAAATTCATTTATTCTGTGAACATTACTTTGAATTAATTTCTGAAAAGCTGTATGAAGATGTCTCCCATTATGATCAGGGAACAAACTGAAAGTGTGCTGCACATTTGGCTCAGGAAATGTAACCCCTTCATGTGTCCAAAACAGAGCTGCAGGACACTTTCACTTTGCTGCAGCAAATGATTGAAACACACTTCAGAAGTCTTTCAAACTCTCACATCTTCCATCAATCAACATGTTTAAGCAAGAATTAAAACACTCTATAGTATATAGTACTATACTCCTACCCAGTCTCCCCTATACTCCAATTGTTTTTAACTCCATTTCTTCTTGCAAATTTTAGATTCATCTGTACTGTTTCCTTTTATCTGTTACTGTTCTGTCTTGCTTTATGTTGTTTGTTTGTTTGTTTGTTTGTTTGTTTGTTTGTTTGTTTGTTTTGATCGTGTCTTTTGTCTGATGGAACCTCTTGCCAGGTCATCATTGTAAATGAGAAGCTGTTCTCAATTGATTTTACGTGGTAAAATAAAGGTTAAATAAATAAATAAATATTCACAGCATAGCACATGCAGTCCAACATAAGCTAAATAAATGCTTCTCAATTAGAGGAAATAAATGCAGAGCAAAAGTTAAGTGTGCATGCTCACGATTGCTTATTGTTAATACTATTTTAATGCATTTGTTTTTTTACTTTGGGAATTCATTTGTTTTTGTTGTTTTCCAATTGTCCCTATGTCTGATTTGATAGTTGTGCTACCGCCTCTGTTGTCGCTGCACAGACAGTGTTTATAATCTGCCTCATTATGAGTTATGAGTTATATTCCTCGCTATCAGAAGTCACTGTTGTTATTGATGACTCTCAGATAAATCTCCCTGCCTAAAAAGCACCGCCTACCAGTGTTTTGGTTAAAGTTCACATAAACAAGGCAGATAACGAGTGCGACTTCTCTCCATTCAAGACTTCTTTTTCACCCTATCCTGCACACTCAGTGCAATAAGGCAGTCTCTTTAATCTGTCATGCTCTGCTCATTCCTTTGTTTGCTTAAGCTGCTACAACACTCTCTGTGAGCATCAGTCAATCACTACCACCTCCCCTCCACCCCAGCATACCTGAATGCACGCATTGTGCTTTACTCTAACAGAGTAGAAATAAGTTATTACCACTAACCTAATCTGAAACAAAAGATAGGCCAAAGCACATATATTCAGTGAGGAGTGATGATACTAAAATGACATCTGAACATTAATTGGAACTTGTTTTGCCTGTATACGCCTGAGTATTTCCTTAGAACATCTGATTAAAATACTATAGAAATGCACTAAACCTTTAATGTCCCGGAGACAGAGGCAGAAAAATAGATACTGTTCAAAAATAAACAGGCCACAGACAAGTTTATCTGCCATAAAACCATGTGATGAATGGGCCTTCACTGTGACACGGCTCTGCAGAAACACTAGATCATGTCCTCAGAATAGGAGTCGTGTCATGCATATCATTGGGTCATATCATATTTCTGTCCTTTCAGTGCATTTCCTCTAATCTACCAATCCGTCATTTACCTTCGAAGGCAGGCCAAGTCGCACAAATAACAACACAGCCTACCAAAAGCTGGAATTTTTGCTATCCGGGAAGATTATTTTGTTACTGAAATAAGTAAAATGTAATTATTTCCACCACTGAATCTGTATCATTTGTTAATGAAAGTAAATGAGTTTATTTCAAAACAATCTGACATATTAATGACCTCACTGTGCAATTTGATAATGTGCACCAACTACACACCAGACCCAATTTATTAAGCCAGTAGAAGAAATTATACCGGAATCTGAAGAGCACACTTTTCCAGTTTTGTGTGCTCAACTGGTTTTTCACATCCACAGATTCTTAATTAAGGATCCTATCGTGTATCTCTGTGGTGTGCTCATTTATGAGCCAGGTGTAATTTTACACAGACATCTGGGCTAAACTGCAGCTTTTATTTGTGCATCAATGATCAAGTCAGATTCTTAAAATTATTTAACTGGGTGGAAATTATGAACCATTAAATGTTAATTATATTAGAAATAAGCCTGTTTATTAGTTTGCTTGTCCTGTTAATTGACAGAAAATGCAAAACTCAACATCATTCTCTAAAAGACCTTGTAAACTGAAATGTGATCACAGTGTTACATGCATACTAATCAGTCCCCACGCTTTCCTGTCTTGTGTCATTATTTCTCATATTAGGTACCTGCTACATCTTCAGTTTATGAGATGATAAAAAATATTTTTAGAAAGATCTGGACACTGTATTTACTCCTTTAGCAGCTGCTGTCTTCAAGAAGAGAAAGTCACTTTTGTTTTTCCCTCATATTAGTTCATCATTGGAAATCATTAAAATATTCAAAACTTAATAAGGCAGATTTTAATGGTCATTACTTTTTCTTCTTCTTCATATATGACTTCACCATGACCACTTTGGTTTTTGGCTTATCCTTCCTCCCCTCCATCCATTACTTGCATCTTCCCTGGATACTCCCTGGGATCAGAATATTGAGGTTTGCATTTACTGCGAAGCCAGGAATAAAGGGAAAAGGGCCACCTCTGCACAAGAAGATATTGTTACAGTCTAGCTGAATGCCTTTCTCTCTATTGTCAGTGTATGTTTATTTGACATTACGAGGGTGTGCATATTCTTTGCATTCTGCCACTTTGGCTGTCTATTGTGTAATTGTGTTTCTGTACACATCTTGTATTACGGTTGCTATCTTATCCGTCTTAGAACTGTTATGGACGTCTGTCGGTCAAACAGCCAACATGTTAAACACTGGTGTGTTTGACTTTATATTCTGCATGTGTGTGTATGAGACTGTGTGTGTTTGCATTGTGTATTGAGCTGCCAGAGTAGATCCATTGGTATTCTGTGTGGGTCCCTCTCTCCCTGCTGCAGTCATCTCTGCAGTCTGGGAGACACAGTACAACACACATCCAACTCTCCCACTCTCTCCGTCTTTCCGTCTGTCTGTCTATCCAGACTGAACCAGCTATCAACTTATCTTTTCTGTATCTTAATCGCCATATCTTCCTTCTTTTCTCCCCAACTTTCTCTTCTCTTCCTATGAATCCCTATCTTTCTCTGGACATATTCTTGCTGATTACTGCTGCTTTGTAGTGTCAACATCAGCTATCTTCACAGACATGTCCACAGGCAGAAATTACAGCATAGCCTCTTCACGATCATCTTGCAAACCCTTGACACTTTCTTTGAGATGCTGACATAAACCCTCTCCTGAAAACGCATTGATTTGCAGCTCACTCACCTTTCCAATCAACCAGAAGGTAATGGCTGGACATGAGTGTGTTTTCACTCCCATACACATCACCGTGACCTTGAAGCAGCATTCGCACCACACACCTGCCATGGGGCTTTAACGTTAGTGACTGGCATGTACTGTATATCGCAGGACGAAAGGTGAGAGAGGAAAAAGTGATGGACGCTTACAAATTGGGACTATTTTTGAAAGGTGGCGGTGAATTGATGGTGGGAGAGTGACCGAGTGTATGCTGAAAAAGACCGAGAGCAAGTGCAAGAGAGAAATGGAGGTAAACTGATCAGCAGTGAACATCTCAGAGGGATTGGATCTGTCTCTGTCAATAAACATCTGAAATTACAGCTTTCCTGTCTTGTTTGTGTGGGCGTGCATGTGTGGATGCTCCTTGGTGGATGCACTCACTGCATTTATCTTGTGTGTGTGTGTGTGTGTGTGTGTGTGTGTGTGTGTGTGTGTGTGTGTGTGTGTGTGTGTGTGTGTAAGTGACTGAGTGTCATGTATAACTATTGAGTAAATGGCTGTGGGTGTGTTGAATAGTTAATGGTAGCAACAGATCCAGCTAATGGCATGACTAACAAACAACAGTGGAGCACTGAAGCTTACTGACTAATTAATGATTAGTCTCAAGGTCACTGATTAGCATCCAATCATATTGAGTGGCTGTGAATCTGAAAATTACCACCACTAGGGTTTATAAATCCTTTGTGACTTTTTTTGTTCCTCTCTCTCTTTCTCTCTCTCTCTCTGTCTATCGCACATCTGTTCTGCTTCACTTTTATTATCCATGTTATTATTTTATTTCATTATGCCTTTCATTATCTGCCTGCTGCTCTTTATCTTTAATCTATTAATCTGATTTTCTTTGATGTGTTGCCTTCTTGCTCTTTCTTCTGACTCAATGTGCTGTAGCATCTTTCTCCCTGTTTCAATCAATCATTTGATTCACTTTATTTCACACCTGTAGCCCATGTAAGAGGCAGCTAACCGAGATAAAAGATGAGATGAGAAAAAAAGCAAGGTTACCCTTCCGTCTAGCTGCATTTCTTAATGTTCTTATTTTCTTTGAAAAGCAGGACAAAGATATGTATCAGCTGACCATAGAGCTGTGGCTCTCCAGTGACACCGAGATACGGAGTCAACATAAAGTGTCTGTCAATGTCACTTGAAAAGAAAGTCTGCATGCTGAAGTCCAGCCTTTTCCCCATTCACAGGTGTTTGACAAAAAGCAAGGAAGTCTTTCTAAGTATATAATTTATATAAACACATCATTCTCAGGCTGAGAATTTTAATTGGGTGTAATTTTCCTGTTGTAAGTGCAGTTCTCTTTTATGCATTTGCACTGATCCTGATTTTTAAAGAAAAGTGTTGATTCATAATAAGTGGTAAATGCAATAAAATTACTTTGTAAATCACTTTGACCTGATTTAAATATACATATATAAAGGCTGTAAGACACACAAAAACACAGTGAAGAGAACATTTATGGATTGCACAAAACTATCTTGAAGTGTGTTTCTGTATGTTGTGTATTTGAAGATTGATTTGATCGATTGTGTAAAAAAAATGGCCAAAAAATCCCCTAAAGGTTGCACACTGGTAACTAGTTTCAGTGTAAATCGTAAACCCCACCTGTTTCAGTAACAAGTGCACATATAACCGTTTTAACCCAGAAAGATGAATGTGGCAGTTCCAAAAAAGTTTTGTCTCTAAATGTAAATGTTCTTATGTAATTGATCATCATTTATTATAATATTATCCTCTGAATTTTACATAAACCAGTGTGTTCATCCACTGTCATTTATTAAACTCCTTGGGTTTTATTAGTGAATCAGTGTTGTAGAAGATGACAGTGTTTCCATGTTCACTATGGAGCCTCTTAACCATGAAAAAATGACAAACTGTATTTTACATCAATTATTTACATGTATTGATAGGATTAGTGGATCAACAGGTATTAAACAGTTTATATCAGTAGATACTTTTGGTCGGCTTTGGCTCTTTGGGTCTTCATGGGTTAAACTAGCATGGAGCCCCTTCAGTTTGAAAATCTAATTTTCAACAATTCAGAGGATTTCAACCAAAATAAAATAGGTTCAGAACCTTAAAGTTTGTTTCCAAGCTCTTCCGCTGATTTAAAGTTTTTTGCCATTTTGTATTGTTTTGTTTTCTACAAGTTGCAAAGAGATGATGGAGACATAATAAGTAGAAAAATGATGTACAATAACTAAATCAAATCAAATTTAAATCTAAACCCAGTGTTTGGTGGTGATTTTGTGACTTGAGTTAAAAACTAAAAAAAATAAACAGGAGGGTTTCACATGAACTCAAGAACAAATACTAACAAAACTAGAATTAAGACACACAAAAAAAGCAAAGCTCAATGGGATACAGTATCATGTTACCATATTGTGGAGGTTGGTTCATTAGATTTAAAGGAGTGATATTTGGCTTTTTTAATGGAATTATGCATTTCAAACACTTCCCTGTGTTCTATATAAACTGTAAATGCTCTGCTTGGGTATGAATTCTTCATTAATTCAACTCCATAGATCCATCTTCAACACTATTTCTGAGTAATGACACCAGAATCATTTTGAGTCATTTTGAGCGTTGGCCCTTTAAATGCACATGAGTCACTTCAAGCCCCGCCCCCTTCAGGTTTTTGGCTATGCTGCTCTGTCCTGTTCAACCAACAACTGAACATTTTAGGTAATCGGCTCGAAGTTTGGACATATTTTCAGTTTTTATACAACCACTGCTGCTGATAAACAGTTATGTTGTACTCAGAGAAATGTTCGTCAGAAGTCATGACCTTATATGTGCAAAGGTTGTGATGTAACTAATTATAAATGTAACAAACTGAGAAGGAATTAAAACCGGTTGTAGAAATGCACTCGATTTTTGCCAAAATTAATATAAAGATAAAGTTGCAGCACCTGGAGGGTTCAAATCCAAACTTTATGAATTATTAGGGTCCAAATACACAAATAAATGAACCAAAGACAAATAAAAGTGGGTTTAGAAGAGTCCAGAACAGAACCAGTTCAAGAATCAGTACAAAATACCTTTTTTTTTCCCCTCAAAAGGTGTTTTCTGACAGTTCTGGTTGATATCATCAGATGTTTTCCATCTCGCTTGTATCTTTTTGAAAACATTTTCTGAGTTATCTGATTCTATTATATAATAAGATGTGTGGCTGAGGGTAATTGATAGCTACACAAACTGAATGCTGTCAAAACTCTGTAGCAAGACAGGAAGTGACTTCAACAGCTGACAAGATGTCATGTCTAATGAGTGATAGAAATGTGTCATTGCTTGTGGAACTGCTATACACAACTTCACAGCGCATCATTCATCTACATATAGAGTTTAAAGGGTTTAGATGCGTCAGATTCACACTATATGGACAAACATATGGGGCTGGTAGGACCTCCCATTCCAGCTGATTTGAAATATTAGTATGATAAAAATGTTCATGTCAATTGTTCATAATTATTGAGAAAATTAATATTAAGTTTAATGATTGATTCTTTTTGATCAGTGAGAGTTGAAGAAAACAGATGGTTATTGTGATTTTAACGTTTAATTTACGTTCAGAACATGACAGATGTTTCATAAAACTGTACTTTGTTTTTATTCAATTCATTACAATGATTTAAAACAAAAAAGAAAAATTACATACAGACTCAGAAACCCTTTGTCAATGTTTGAGATAATAATGTACACAAAAGACAGAATAAAAATGCTCATTGCAATGAAGTTTATGGTAATCTAAAAGTATAATGTGACTTTTGTTATTTTTGTTTTGTAGCCCAGCCCCTTTGTCAACAGTGAAACACCTAAATATGTCCCAATACCTTTATCCATATAGTGTACACACATAAACCATAACATTCTGACCTCTGACAGAAGTGGTAATCGTGCTGATTATTTCATTACAATGGCATTCTTCACTAGGTCAGATATATTAGGCAATAGGTGAACATTTAGTCCTTGAAGCTGAAGTGTTGAAAGCAGAAAAATGATCAACACAAGTGGTGCCAGGCACAATAAGCCCCGCCCCTCGCACATATTATAGCTTATTTTAGCATTGATCCAGTTGATGTCATCATGTCTATGTGTGCGTTGATGTCAGTATATCAATTGCCTCTATATATGTGCCAAGTTTGAAGTAAATTGGAACAAAATTGATCTTTATATAAACACTTGAAATTTTGCCCATTAAAAAAAAAATCAAAATTTTTTTCCCAAAATGTAATCAGATCTATTCTGAGTCACTGTCAATCTATAAATCCAGTTTAATAGGAATTCAACCAACCCTTTTACTGCTACGATGTTAACAACCCAAACCAAAAACAATACCCCTTGCCTCCCCTTTGGGGTACGGGGTAATAAGGAACTCTGTGACTGTATTGTAATGGTGACGACTAAGTCAGAGCATCTCCACATCTGCAGTGGTTAGTACTGACCAAACATGGACTAAAGAAGGACATCCCAATCTGAACATCTGTGAGAAGTGTTGGACAAATCAGTATTATTAGCATTTCTCCTGTCACTGGTCAAAATGGAATGGCTAATCGTGTATTTCCGTGCTTTAATCTTTTTCTGCCTACACTATGCGAATATGGATGTTTTTTTTAATCCCCACAATTAAGATTATTCTTGCACTTGATGCAATGACATGTTGAAAAACGAGATCATCTTTGTTCCCCATTAATTATCATATAGATGATGAAACATGATGATAGACATGCAAACGCGCACACACACAGTAGCTAAAACTGCTTCCTTTTCTATTGGGGTAAGAAAATCCTGATGCACAGGATGAAAAGAATGAGTTGCTCCGAACGATGTGTGTGTGTGTGTGTGTGAAAAAGAGAGAAAGAGAGAGAGGAACAGCATGCCATTAATCTTTCACACAGAGGATTGGGGAGGCAATCTGTTGGCTATCATAGATGATACATGACCCGCTATAGAGCGACTCGCCTGTTGCATACCAACACACACGGTACAGCTGCAAAGACAGGAGACACACACGTTCACACTGCCACCCACAAAAAAAAAAAAAAAAACTCACGTTCACAAAGACACATAATAGAACAAATCAAGGGCATCACTCTGAAAGCTCACCCACGTGCACAAATGTAGAGTGACATGCACATGTGAACACCTCCATGTGCACTCACACATAGCGTCATCCGATTACAGCATGCTCCATCAGCCCCGAGGAGGTAAACGTGTTCCTCAACTTTAACCAAGGCCAAACAGTGGTTTATGCCTCCCACTCTCTTCATTCAAACACACATGTGCATACAAACAACATCAAGGACAGCACATTGAGAAGTAGACATGTTGTTAATCATATCTTCTGAATACATCTACTTTGTATTCACTTATGCTGCTCCAGAACCCTTTTAGGTTTCCCTGCTCCACGTACAAGCTTCAATCAGTCAATCATTTAATCCCTTTAAATATGAACTGGCATCTCAAGTAGCTTTTTTTAACCTGTGAGCTGAACAGTTTAAACTTTGAAATATTAAGAGAGTGGCTGTATAACATTTATTATGACTACTATATTCATTTTGCATGGATGTCAAGGATGATTCATTTGGAAAAACCACATGCTGCGTCTAATGCGGTCCTGTCGCTGTTCTAGACAAATGAAATGTAGAAAATGCACTGTATGCATTCATCTGCAGGTGACTGAAATGAACTGATTCATCTGTCAAACAAACATTATACAACAAAGCAAACACACACAAACCACAGGTATTAACAAATGCAGCTTTTATTTTATTGTGAAGTTGACTTAAGGATAGAAACTCAAGTGAACTGATGTATATCTTAGACTGTGGTACTATTTCATGGTTCATCGCTCTCAGGTTACTACAGGTTAAGCAATAAACCATAATTTTGGGAATGCCTTTAACCCATAAAGACCCAAATATCCACTGGTGACCAAAACTATCTACAGATCTAAAATGTTTAATAACCCCTGAAACACTAATTCTATCAAATAACTGTTGTAAAATGCAGTTATTCATCTTTTGGTCATCAGATATGATCCATGCGGAAACACTGTCATCTTCTACAACATTGATTCACCAGTAAAACCCATGGAATTGGATCAATGACAGTGGATGGACACACTTGTTTTATGTTCAGTTAATGATATAGTTTGATGAAATAGTAACATTTTCTTCAGTTTTCTCTGTTTTTCATATAATTAGCCTCAACTTTAATCTGAGCTTTTATGAACATCTACAAGATCGGGAAATTAAATGCAGGAAAATATCTAATTTTCACTGAAAAAAGCACAAAATACAGAATAATAGAATAATAAAAATACAGAAAAATATTATGATTGATATTATGATATTATATATCATGATCAGTAAATTAAATATAGGAAAATGACCAATGTTCACTGAAAAAACACAAAATACAGAGGTTTCAGTCATAATAATTTGTGATAAATCACTTAACAAAATTGAAATATAAGGAAATGAAATATTTTGGAACTACCACAAAAGTAACACTGGGCCTTTATGGGTTCATTGTGTGATGAGTTTTAAAGGGGCTACATGTACTATTTGTACAAAAATGACCTAAATGTGTCATTAGTATGTTGAGGCTAAAGTATTGTGAAGTTCTGCCAAAGATGCTAATGTACTGGATTGTAAAAGGTATGAAGTGAATTTATTCGTACTGACACGCCAGTGAGTTTATGTGACCAATAGAGGGGGTAGTGAGTCACTACTGGTGTCCCATGGTGACAAAAACTAATGCAACAGGGTCTTTGAAAAGGGAAGAGATGGGAAAAAAACTGTTAAGAAGCAACTTTTACGATTACATAAATTGACAAACTGATCAAATCTAGAAATATTGTTATTGTTTTCTGCACTGGACTCAGGTCTAAATAAAAAAAAAAAAATAGAGTTGCTGAAATTCCAGTGGGTGTCTGTACGTGGGTGAGTTTGATTATGAGGCTTATAAAGGCATCAAGTTAGTTGTTGACTAGGTCGGGCTTTTTTTTTTAATCCAGAATACACTATGGCAGTTCTGACCTTGATTTGATGATTTCCAAACAGATCTTTTGTGCAGCTGACAATACAAACCGCACAAAAAACTGAGATGTTTGTGTTTGTGTAGGTTGTCATTTGCCCAGGTCATTATTCTTCTTGGTAGTTCTTCTCAGTTCAACTGGACTGGACTTTAAAAAAAAAAATAAGAACTTCCAAGAAAAATGAGAGGTTTGTGGTTTTCTGTCTAAAAACACTGAAGATAAATTGGGGTACACACATAAAGACACTCAAGCTGTTTTCCCCTGTTTCGACCAAGAACGGCAAATGGCAGATTATATTAGGTTTTGTAACGGTATCCTATTAGATTAACCTGCGTTTACATTACAGTGAATTTGTAATGATTGTCTGCTCCAAAAGGGGTCAGGCCGACAACTGTAAATATTAAAGTTGTTTAATATTTACGACTTTCATGTGTGTGGAATTGTGACGTGGAACAGAATGTAGCCAATCAAGAAGCAAGGAAGTAGGCATAAATAAAAACCAGTATGGTTGACCTGAAAAAGGAAGTTCGGTGGACCTCAGAAATTCAGGATTTTTATGTCAAAAATAATCCCAAGAACATGATCATTCCCTCCTCTCATATCTTCTCTTTCATGTTGCGTATTGTGTTTTCCAGTTGTTGCTATCTTTCTTTTTCATTTTTGTTGGATTACATTTGATCACGTGACATTTCTGGCTTGGAGGCCTACGTTCTAAATCGGTGGTGGAACAGAATCATTATGTGTGTGTGCTGTGTTGAGATTATCAGAGCACACCACACACAGAACCATCAAAACTGTTCAATGGCTGATTTATCTTCATGTGTGGGGTCTGCAACAGATAAAAAAAATCTATTCAGATTTAGAAAATCCTTATGTGTACCCCGCTTAACAAAGCTATAATGTAAACTATCAGTCAACAAAGTGTTACAAGACACAGTGTTATATTGTCCAACTGTCAAAATAACCAGCTATGATTTTTTTTTTGTGTGTGTGTGTGAAGAAGAAATCTAAAACACGTGTTTTTCCACTGTAGTTCAGTGAATGGTACAGTCTGTGGATGCACAGCGTTGATTCATTGATTGTTTTGGTGGTTATAAGAGTCTTCTGGTTCACATCTTCTTCCTGCTGCGGAGAGTTTGGAACATAAACACTACATATAACCCCTATTAGAGATAATTGTTTTGCCTCTTGATTGTATTGGCTACTTTGTACCTTTACAATCGAAGAACCTGGAGCTTTGTGTTGTTGCGGCTAACGCTAAAATTTAGAGACTAAGATGATTTTAACAGTCAAATAAATGGCTATTTGTAACATGATATTCTCCTTCCTACCACAAATCTCTACTGGCATTAGTCTAAATACTTGATAGACTAAAGAAAAGTCTAACTTCAGCTTGTAGTTTTCTTGTTTGCAGTCATATGGGCTTTGGTGTTGAAGCACACATCCATATGGTGTGAATACTAGTATTGGTAAAATCTCTAGTATCAGCCTCTGATTTGCACCGTGGCACTCAGCGGCTCCTGTATTGAGAGTAGATCAAACACACAGGATGAATTGCCCCTTAAAGATCAATATGGTAACTTCTGCTTCAGCTGATTCCTTACATGTTGTAGTCACTTAAAGTAACACCCCCACTGCGCACAAATCGATGCTGCTTTCAAGCTCCACGGGTTCATGGGTGAAGATTACGTGAAAAACGACATTTATGGTCATGTTTTAGAAATAATCTTCCCACAATACAACACAACAACACTTCTAAAAACTCATCTGTTTAAACTGGCTTTTGCTTAATTGTAATTGTTTTAATTGTTTTTCTGTTCTCTTTGTTTTGATTCAATGTGAAGCATCTTTGAGTGTCCAAAAAAAACACTATAGAAGTTTGATCTATTATTATTATTATTATTATTTATTTATTAATAGAGTGTGTTTTTAATATACAAATTAACAGCACATCAATATGTTATTTTAAATTCCTTCCTGTTTGTCTGTCTATATTTTCGTCATTCTTTCTGCACTCTCTTCATCCACATTTGGTTTGTTTTTATTCATCCCTGTCCTGTTGTTAAGATGCCTGCTTAAATTACATTCATACTCCATCAGGTCAGATTAAAAAGGTGCCACAGCTCATTTACCAGCTAACCAATCAAATCGCACGCCCCCTGTTGGTCTCTGTAGGAAACTGTAGAAAATGCATTAAAAAAATAAGTTTGAAATTACTCATCATCTGCATCTATTTCTCCTCCTCCTCATAGACAACACTATTGTATTTATTTATTATTATTCTGGTCATAGTGGCAGGCATCAGGCAAATTAGTCAAATTCCTCCATCACATTATATCATTGTTGTTTCAGCAGCTTCATCTTGTCCAATAACAACTCTTTAACAAACACCTAGTGAAGTGGTTGTGTCTGTATTACAGGCCCCCCGTTTTCATTAAAAGTTCGTGTTAAGCTTTTAAGCTCTTTCCTGTCAATTATTCACAAATTTCCCCCGTTTGCAAAAACATTAACTGTCTTTATAAAACAGAACTTAATGGCACTTTCCCACAGGAATCTTTCACAGTATACAGCGGTTTCATTAATTCAGGTAAACAGATCAATGCCTCAAGGACACACGCTATCAATTCATATTTGTGTGCGTAGGTGTGTGTGTGTGTGTTTGTGTTAGAGCGAGGATTAATAGGTGCGCTGGCTTGAGCAGCAGCAGAATGCAGAGTTGCTCCAAAAGGCGACAATTTATGCCGAGTCAGGCGTCACTGCACCTTTCAGCTATCTCTCTCCTTCTTTTTCTCCCCAGCCCGCACTCCTTTAAACACGGCCCACCCAAAAATAACTCATATATTACTTTGAACAGCTACACTGCATGTCCGAGAAATGAAGGGCTTTTTCAGATTGTGTGCACTAACAGCCTGAGCCTTTTGTCCATTTGGACATTTATTCTATAATTCTGTCAGGATTTGTGTATAATTAATGTGAGCAGGTAGAGGGCACTTCCACTGAGTGTTTACCACAAGCAAGGCCGAGTCCTCACTGCAGCGACCTGGGCTTGAATCCAGTCCAGACCTTTAGCTGCATGTGGTCCCCTCTGTTTCCTCTGCCCTCTATCGCAATGAATCACAAGTGACAAAAAAAGTTAAAAAAAAAAAAAAAAAAAGGTAGTAATATATTATTTATAGATTATTTTGGGTTGAAATTGCAAAAACAAGTATTGTTGTTTTTCTTTCTTTGAATTTTAGGGTTTTTTATTACATCCATATACTTTAAAGAAAATGAATAAAAGGTTTTCCTCAATACCTTCTTTCTTACGTTTTTTATTTTGCTGTTTGTGCCAAGTAGCTTTTCAAGGACTGATGCATTTTTAAGGAAACTTAACATTTTGTTACTTTTCCCACTTTTCTTTCTTTTTCTTAAATTCTCCCACTCTTATTTACGCACTTTTCTGTTTACTCAGTAAAACCACATAATGAGTAGCCACTTACTTCAATGTGTCTTCTCACAAGTGGTAGATAAGAAAACTAAACATGAAGAAAATGGGCAAAATAGGGAATATAGATGAGAGAAACATTCAGATTACAGTTTGTTTGATGCATCCTTTACTGTTTATGCCGGATTTCTTCAAGGGTTAAAGACAGTTATGTCTGTATCTTCACTTTCACTGGCATTCACATGATGGTGTTAGAAATTATTTGCAAAATGATAGGTGTTTGTGTGTGAACTAACTCTAATTATGCTTCCTACTCAGTTTATATCCCTCTGCTAATCCTTATCACTCCGTCCTTTGTTACATTATTTTTTGTCTATTTAACCTTCACTAAGTTTTCTTTCATAATTTATAATCCTTTTTCATATCCAATTCGTTACTCTACTTTATCTTGCTGGTTTTCTCACCTCTTTCCCTTCCTTATTGGTTTTTTTAATTTTTTTTTTTTTTTGCTCCTTCCTGTTGATTTGTCCAAAATCCTCACTCTCTCCTGTCCTTTGTCATCCACCTTTGCTTCTCTCCGTTGTCTCCCCAGGTCTCTGTCTGGACGTATTGTTGGAGGTGTGTGGTGGTTCTTCACCCTTATCATCATCTCCTCTTACACAGCCAACCTGGCTGCCTTCCTCACTGTGGAGAGAATGGTCTCGCCCATAGAAAGTGCAGAGGACTTGGCCAAGCAGACAGAGATAGCCTACGGGACACTGGACTCAGGTTCTACTAAGGAGTTCTTCAGGGTATGGACCCGACACACTCTGCTCATTTATTTGATTCCTTCAGGCTTTTGCTATGGCATGTTAAGTCAAGTTAATTTGCTACTGAGCTGATACTGCAGAACAACCAAAAGGTTTCAGATGACCTGAAGCTTAACATTTTTCATCCTGCTGGTCTCACTGATCCAGCATTAGAAAGAACAGCCTGCACTGCACAACCATGTGTTCATGAGACTTACATTAAATTAAACACTTCAAGGTTGTTGTTTTTTTTACGCACATCTTGATAATTTACAAATTAATGCATGTAAAATATACACGTTAACATAATATTACAATAGTCAAACCACTTAATAAATTCCACTCTGTTTTCATATTTGTGCATTTATCTAAAACAATGCTGACTGATTTCCTTACATGCCTGATTTCAATGTGCTTGTTTGTAATATAGAATAAAAGGGAAGCATATAAAGAATGGTAAGAGTGCAATACATAAAAGGTCAAGTTGTAGCTTCGGAGGCTGCTGGTATATCTAAACCACATCTTCGAAGACAAAGCATGAAATTTCACCTCTACTTTCAAAGCAAATCAGGGCCAGAAAGAACAACCAAATATGTTGAGCTGATATCTCTTTTACTAAAACCAGCCAAAAGCCAAAAGCTGTGCAGCAGAATTTTTTGTTGAGGAAATAATGACAGTGTAAACAAATTCACAAGTGGTTCTGGGTTGAAGTAGATGATTTGAAGGACGACTTTCCCTTCATGAATGTCGAACGCTGAACTGAAGGAAGTTTTGAAACTAACGTTGGGTGAAATGTAGTTTTAGTTTGATAGAGCTAAATTGCAACTTCAGAGCAATGTTTTTTTTCTGTGTAAGGATGAGGATGGAAGGAAAAATAAAAAGGATTATTGCTTGGATAACAACTATAGGTTGGCTTGAAATAAAACATTATTACAGTGAACTTTACAATATACACTCCCTGACCAAAAATAAGTCACACATGCAATATTTAACTGCACCATCTTCAGTTTAATTCCAGGAAACATTCAGTGTCACATCTTTTTTTTTTTTTTTACCACATAATACTTATATAGTGCCACAATAAAGTTCATAATATTTGTTCCATCCATAGTTTCATTCATTTTTTGATCATTGATGATGCAGAATCGAACC
>JAPSES010000144.1:15669679-15683595 GCA_029822895.1 Maxillicosta whitleyi
TCCATCCATTATCATACATCATCCACTGTCCCAGCAGGAATTAGGATCAGTTTAGGTTTCATGTGTGATTCTTGGGTTCAGCTGTGTAGACTTCTGTTGTACACCAGCAGCTGCAGGGTTAAAAAAATCCCCCACTGTGATTTTGTCATTTGAGCTCCTTTTTGCAATCCATGGGGACCAAACGCTCCAAAGGCAGAGCCATCACTGACAAGCATTTCCCATTATTTCCCGTCTCACTCGTACACACACACTCATACACATACCATGCTGGGTTATTACTGACAAGTATTTCCCATTTCCCCAAAGCTGAAGCAAAATAACAATTTTGAGGCGGTCCTGCCACCCTTTTAACCTTGCACCCTCATGTGCAAATGCACACACATGCCTTCCATGTGCCTCTTTCATCATCACTACAAAGTCAAAGCAGCCTTTTCACCTTTTATTTTTATTGGATCATTTCATCTGCTGTTCTTCACTCTCAGCTATGCAGTATTCCCCCTCCCCTCATGCACCTCCTCATTTCTCCACTGTTCTCACTCTGTTCTTTTCATTTTTTTTTTTTTAATCCTCACCCTGCCATCATTCATTTCATCATTCTTTGCATCTCCTTCTCAGGGGAATCTATCTCAAACTCCAAACTCAGTGGATGAGAAACTCAAATTTCCATCGTCTGTCATGACCAGCTCCACTGCTCTCTCTCTCTTTTTTTTTTTTCTTTGAAGTATCACTCCTGATCGGATAGGAAATTAAATTGCACCAAAACTCTCAGAGCACAGAGGCAACTCACGCTTCTGCTGTTGTTACTGCTGGTGATGCAAAAAGCTTATTTATGCCAAGGCTTATGTTGTTACACTTAGAAAAAAGATGCAATGATGTGTAGTGATTCAGGAACAACATGAGATGATAACTCAGATACACAAAGGTGCATTGATCATTTTGCAACTTCTATCTCTTGCGAGTTGTTCTGTCACTGTAGAACAGTATTTTTTTTTGTATATTTCATATAAAAAATATTGCACACAATCCCCACAAAACTCAACTCTTTCATTGTAAGCTACAGAGCTGAAGGACCTTTTTGCTTTATGACAATAAGGTGGATTTTTGCACCAGTTTCATATCCAGGCAGAGCTGAAATAGAGACTTTGATCTCACAGACAGACAACAAAATAACTCCTAAATGGAAAAATAAACTTTTTTTCATTGGTTGATCTGCTTCAGATCCGTGCATGTGATGTGCATGTGTGTCTGAAAGGATCTTTTTTTTTTTTTTTTTTAGCTTAAAAGAGGAATGAGGTGTTGCTTACAGATTACTCTTCTTCACTGTCATCTCTTACTGGTCCAATAAATTCTTTCACTACTTCAATGCCATTTTGGCACAAACAAATATAATAAGTATGGAATATATCAAAACACTTGAGTGTCACCAAGTTACATCAGCTGTACTGAAATTCTCAAAAGCTGACTCTGTTGTAGATGCAGTGTTTTGCTCTCGAAGTGATTTTTTTTTTTTTTTTTTTTTTACTCTCACCTCTTCTCATTAACTCGCACTGATCTGGGAACTCCTGACAGGCTTTCTGTGAAGCATCAATAGAACGGAGACAAAAATGTTGAATACCATTATTCTTCAAAAATAACAGGTGAGGCCAGAAGCTTTTTCTCGTTCCATTACCTAAGGACCCGAAAGAAAAGATTCATAAGGTAAAAACAGAGAAAAAGGCTGCAAATATACCCAAGCCCTTCACTTGTTTCAATCCACAGTGTTAAACAGTCATAGAAGAAATTATTAGACCAATAAAAGTCATCAAAAATAATGGTTATTATGCAATCAAGTACTAACTCCTGTTTGTCATGTGACTAAAACAGACAGAAAAAACATGAAATGTCTAAAAGCACTGTTTTTGTCAGTACAATGTCATAGATATTGATGTAAGAACTGAAGTGATTTTAGTTTTTTATCACGAAAAACATGGAAAATGGATAGATATCAGCTCTGAAATTAAACTACTATGAGCTGTTTTTGTTGTTAACATTATATTTGACCAAACAAATATACCTTTATTTGCACCAGGCATTAAAAAGAACAAGAAATTGAAGAAAACAAGGGGTTGTCTAATATTTTTTTTTCTGCAACAGTACATGCATAAGACTGTTATGTTCTTCTGCTGCCTTCAGGCGTTGTCACAGAAAATCATCTGCTTCATTCTGACCTCATCTCCTGCAGATTTTTCTCACACCACCTACCTGCACATCCTCCTTCACCACATCCATAAATCTTCTGTTTGGTCTTCTTCTTTTCCATCTGCCTGGGAGCCCCATCTTCAATGTATTCATGATTTACATGGTCAATTTGACAGAAGCTTTAAACCAAATGTCCTTCCTGACACAACCCTCTGATCAACACTAGGTACCAAAACTAGTACAGGACTAGAGTCATATATGCATAACAAAGCCATTTTTTTCTCATACTAACACAAAATATGTGGAAGCCACAATTCCTCTTCTGAACCAGCTTTATTTACAAACATAGAAACATAGAAAATGTTACCCAAGGTACAAATTATGAAAAATGTATAAATGCTTTTATACATTTAAAACAATGATCAATATTAATACATCAATCCATAAAGACCCAGTATTATTCCCAAATGATTTTAAATCTCTATTTAATCTTTCTAATATTATTCTGTATTTTTTTATTATTCTATTATTCTGTGTTTTGTGCTTTTTAAGTGAAAATTAGGTATTTTCCTGTGTTTAATTTACTGATCTTGTAGATGTTCATAAAAGCTTAAGATTAAAGTTGAGGCTAATTATATGAAAAACACAACTGAAGAAAATGTGACTATTTCATTAAAATGTATCATTAACCGAATATAAACCAAGTGTGTCCATCCACTGTCATTGATCAAACTCCATGGGTTTTACTGGTGAATCAATGTTGTAGAAGATGACGGTGTTTCCACGGTAACTACAGAGCCTCTAATATGTCCAAATGGGTCATATCCGATGACCATGAAAAGATGACAAACTGTATTTTACACCAATTATTTACATGGATCGATAGGACTCGTGAATCAACAGATATTAAATAGTAGATCAGTAGATGGTTTTGTTCGACCAGTGGCTGTTTTGGTGGTTATGGGTTAAAAGACAATGATTATCACAACTTGGTTTCAAGGTTGTTGTTGTTGTTAAGAGTCACATGAAAGTATGGTTAGTTAAAGAGACAAAAAAGTGTCCCCTCAGTACAATGAAGTTCAGGAAATGGATGATTAAGTGATCTACACATCAGCAGTATACACTTTGCAGTAGCTGGCCCAATAAAATGAAATAAAGCCAAAGAAAACACAGTCATTAAAGAACAGTTTGCCTCATGCACTTCAGTATTCAAGCATGCTCTCTACACATGATTCTAAACTTTTGTTACTAATTCTTCAAATGTTAGTGAGAAAAACACTAAATCTTACAACAACAGCATAATTTCAGTCTACCACCGGCATACAAATATACACAGTCACAACAGCCACCATGTAGAGTAAACATTTGTACACGTGACAGCAGTGCACGCTGAGTCAAGTTTTACATACTTGAGGCTTAAATGAGTACCATGCAGAAATTTCATCAACCTGATTGCAGAGAAGGACACCGCAGCCCCTTTAAATCAGGCAACCTCTAACAGATGTTTCCACACCAGTTATTGAGTCTGCGTTGGTACTCCAATGATTATATTTTATTCTGCACATTTTGTGAATCAGAGCACTTGGAAGGTGCAGTGAACATCTGCTTTCATAAACTAGATATGTTTAGGGCTAAGCAGCCGGCACCTGCCAGGCAAATGCTAGATTTGATTATCTTATCATGGTGCCATTTCTGTCTTCTCACATGTTTTATGAAGACTAAAATGCGGAGCCTTATCATTGTGGCCATAAAGATGCCAGTTTGATATATCAGTTATATCCTTGGCTAAATTCCAACCAAGAATGATGGTATAGTTGCCTTAAGAGATTAACTACCGATGCAAATCTGTGTGTTCTGTGTGGTTTTTAGTATCTCATTTTGTCTTGTCAGTGGCCCTGATGATCTTTGTGCAGCTGCATTCTTTCTTTCTCCACCTGTAGGCGCTCTCTCTCAATCTGGAGTCTGCCAGACTCAAATTTAAAGAACTGCAGTCTCTCTTTTTCCAACTGCAGTCTTTCCTTCTCCAGCTTCATCCTTTCTGTCTCCAGATCCACCACTGATATCCATCCTTTACTGTCCTTCTCCCTGTCGATCTGTCCGTCATGAGTAGAGGATAAAGTGGACGTAGACGACGAGGGCGGGCCTTGTTGTGGCGGCAGGTTAAAGGAGGAGTCGACGTGTTCGGATTGGCCGATCAGCAGAAGCCTCAGCCTCTCTCTCTCCACGTGTAACCTCTCTCTTTCCAGCTGCAGTCGCTCCCGCTCGACCTCCGTCTGGCGAACTCGCTCCTTCTCCACCACCAGTCTCTCTTTCTCTACCACCAGGCGTTCAGTTTCCACAGCCAGCCGTTGTTTCTCCACTTCCAGCCGCTGTTTCTCAACAGCGACCAGTAACCCTGCTCCTATGTTGTCATTGCTGGTTAATCCACTCAGAGAATGAGTCGCCATGCCCACCAGGCCACCAGTGGGAGGCAAGTCTCTGTGAGTGGTGGAGGTCGGTGCCTTGGAGGAACTGAGCATGCCCAAGTCATTATTGGAGTAGACTTCAGCTGCATGGCTCTCACCACGTGACTCTATGTCACTGAGCAGAGATGGAATATCATCTTCATCTATATCTGCATCTGCCATGTCACCATCACAATCCAGCTGTAGTAAGAGAGAGAGGTCATCAAACATGGAGTGAAGCAGCACAAAACCACACAAGAATGTTTGGTTTGTCTGAAAAATATATGCAGCTGTAATATACACTACTGTATATATATAATATACACAGTTTTTGGCTATTTAAACACAATAGTATGAGTACACCGCAGTATAGCATCTTTCTGACACTAGAGGTCTCCAGAAAAAACAAACAAATAAATAATAAAACAATAGAAATTGTGAAGCCCATGGCCCATTACACCTACTATAATCTACATTCTTACAAATATTAGATTATTTTTTAACCAATGCGTTTATTCATTTTAAGATTATCTGATTACAGTTGTTTTTAATGCATAAATGTTCTGTGGTAATCACTTTACGGTGACATTTTCTATCTTACACCAGTTTTCTGTTCATTTTTGTCAATTATTTACACACAAAAATAAGACACCAAGTGATGCTCTCACAAAGCTAAGAAGTCGTATCAACAATGTTCTAACAAAAAACATATATTTAATCAAAATTAGGCTCATAATGAAATATAAAATTGCTATATAAAGTGAAATCATTGTAGTAAAGTGTAAATAAATGAAGGCGATAGAAAAGTCAGGGTTTTATTTCAAGATCTAAACTCATTCTCCCTCAGGTGCTTCTATGTGGAATCAAATCATAATCCAATCGTGAATAACATTTAAATGTCGTGAAAGTTAAACAAATAATGAAGAGTTTAGTAAATTATGTTAATGATTCAGTTTGATCTGTATCCTGTGACCCTACATGAGACCAATCAGAAGACTGAATTAATGAACCACTTGTGTTTCACATTGTGAAGGTATAATTACTATGATATATTTAGCATAACTATCTACGCTGACATTATTTAAGATAATTAAAACATTCGCCAATACTTGAATACCAATATAGCCTGTTGGTGGGAGTGGGGGGGTGGGGTTAACATGAGAGTATATTAACTCTGTATGGAGCTAATTACTTAATTCAAATCCTTCTTAGAATTAATCACAATATGTACAAGATGAAGAATGTTTTACTTTGTTGTTGAACTGACTCCATCTGTGAACATGCATCGTTATAACAACAAAATGATGATGCGTGTGCTTCTTACTCTGTATCCACTGGCGTCCTCTTCCATCTTCACGCCCAGTGGTGCCATCATGGCCTGCCCACTCGGCTCGCCAAGGGACACGAGCTCCGGCCAGTCACAGTGACAGTCCTTTGGGAAACCTGAGAGGTCAAGCAGCTGGTCACACCCGGACACAAGGGACGCAGCCTCATGCTCAGGAGACGATGGATCATACTCCGCCTTAAGGGCCAAAGAGGAAGATGAGGAGGAGGAGAGCGAGAGTTCAGCTTGGATCTGTTTCCTCTTCATCAGTGCACGCCAGTCAAGATAACGACGTTTCACCTGAAGAGGAAATTAGAATGAGTAAAGCCAGCTATTAAAAGATTTGTTATTTTCTGTATTACCATTAAAACACCAGGACTGCTGCAAATATCGAAGCACAATTTAAACTCACCTCAGCAGCAGTACGTAGCTCTCCCTCGCCGAGTGAATTGACACTTCGAGCAACTTCCTCCCATGCCTGTCTCTTCAGCTCATTAATGGCTGTGTTCTGTTGTTCAAGAAAAAGAGAGAAGAAAAATAACAGAGAGCAGCAATTAGATGGTTTCATTCAGGCAACTCTAACAAGCCTTTTGTCTGTTTACAATTTCAGGCAAGTGGGACAACACTGGTTCTAGTCCAACTAACAGAGGTGTGAGTCTTCTATATAAAACTATCTCATCCACTGCTTTTCCCCTGATTATGCAGTGTTTTGACTCACAGGGCTTAACTTGTAGGTGAGGACCTTCTCTTTTCTCAAATATAGGATTTCAGTTAATCAGGCAATATATAAATTCGTATGTCAGAGCTGCAGTCTGTTGAGATTTGATTGATAAGAACTCATTAAAAAAAATGATTTTTTCACACACATTAATGAAAAGATAAGAGGGGTGTGTTCCTAATCAGGTAGGACATGAGCGTTAGATAACTGGATCTTGTTGAGTTCATGCTTGCAGGGATCATAGAAATCAGGACTTTGTCTAACATTTCTCCACAGTTAATAAATGTTGGGTCCATTTGGACTTTTTCATCTGTTACATTTGATTATATATAATCATAATAATGGATTATATATATATATATATATATATATATATATAATCCATTCATTAACATCCTTTATTAATCTATGGATTTTACAATGTTTGGCTTATATTGCAGCACCACTTGGTAGTATTTTAATAATCTTGATAGATGGTTCTGGCATAATTTAACCCACTTCCAAAAGGTAAAGAACTCTAGCAGCACTTGTGATATAGAACAAGGAAACAATTTAAAATTTTTGCTGCATGTATTTTTTTAAAATTATTTTTGTGTTTCTTATTGCGTTTATAAGTAACGGGTTGTGTATGACCCTGATGAACGCCAGAAGTCTAAATGTATTTGTCTATATGTAGAGTTAAATATTTTTTATACAGGAGCTGCTGGAGTTCTTGACCTGTTGCAAATTTTAATATTCTCAGACATATTCTTATCAGAGAAGTGATGTTTGCACCTGCTGTCTGGAAAACAGGATTTCCCTCTTCTTGTGAATCTCCCTGATGAGAGTCTGAGTCTCTCTCACACTGTAGTTACTTTTCCTCTTCCTCTTTAGATGCTTCACCTGCAAAAAATCCAGCTTGGCAGCAAAGAGGGGACAGAAACCCCAGACAGACAGAGATTAAAGAGAGACAAGTAGGATGGTGGAAATGACAGAGAAGCAGAGACGAAAGCTGTCGGATCACAGGAAGAGAGAATGGGAACACAGAAGAAAGAGTGAAGAAAAGAGTAGGTTCTCAGATGGACAGAAGTGTGGTTGTTTGCTGTTAAGGTTAGTCTGTGTTAGACGGGATCCATCTGTCCCGCTTTCTTTAGAAGCACAAGGTTTTTCATCAGGAGGAATTCCTCTGTGGCACCATGAGCCGCTGTGAAGTTTTCCACCTGGAAGACTGCTCTGAGCTCTTTCACTGAAGGCCTTTATGCAGCAACATGTGAGGCTTTTTGAAATGTCTGACATAAAGAACAGTGTACCCCACAAAGGTCACCCAAGGTACACTGCAAAAGTAAATCTTCTTTTTCCCACATGTGAGTACGGCTTCACTTTTCGTCTTAATGTTAAAGTAATGCCGCTAAGGCACAGATTCATCAGGACTTGCAGGAAAGAAAAAAAATGAAGCAATAGTCAGTATAATTTCTTAGCTTGTAGTTAGTTGTCTTTATTCCATCTTTTCTTCCAGGATTGGGCGGCAGCCTGATGAAGTCACAGGCAGAAGAAACACGGATCAAAATTGCTCTGCAAGACAAGCAAAGAATACTTAAAATAATTAAATTAAATTAATTAAAATAATATATCGGTGATCTATATTTTAATTGTATTGTGTGGTGGGGTGGAATGTTTATTGTACTACCTTCAATAAAAGTGTATTTTAATAAATCAATTAGTAATTATATTTCAGGATGCACCAATGTAAAAACATTAGATTTTAAGTAAATCCTACAAACAAAATGTCCAGAAATGCAACTTATCCTGATTATGTTGACCTACAATATGAATATACAGGGGTTGCATTGAGATTCCAGCCCCACTGTAATTAACTATCATAAACATAAACATCATGCTATATATAATTGTATTTCCTCTCTATTCTAAAATGTAGCTAATTTATAATAATAATATTTTTTGTGTAACTGCAAAAATAACATGTATTATACGTTATTCATTTTGGGTTTTTACGTTTTATCTAAAAAAGAAATAGTCTCTTTCCCCGTTAATTAAGTACTTCTGTACATCCACAATATGGCTTGCCATTTTTCCTAATGTTATTTTGCAATTATGTGTTTTTCATATGCAGTATAGCTGTTTCTTACAAATAACCGTAACACGTTTTCTCGGCTATCACCAGAAATGCAGTTTTGTATTTCCTTTTATTGCCATAATTACGTCCAAAATAAATATATCTGGGAAACATAATGTACTATATATGTTCTATATATTTGCAAAACAACTCACCTTACTGATCGCAGATGTACCGCAATCAAAACATCATAGTAGCGATGCGATTTTAATGGTGCTTTTACGTGTACATCGGATGTTCAACACTTCGTACTGTTAATTCCGAATACAATTGTATAGTCTTTATGGATAAAATAATGCAGTGGGGCTCGTCATTGACAAGAGCATTTTTAAGAATTAAAAGGTAAATTATACGTCTGTAGTGCAGAAGTAAAAAGACTGAGCATTTTAATCGTATACATGAAAGCGCACATGGAAGTAGGTAAGTTTCAAGGTATCTTCGGCCAAAAAATACTTAATTTTCTTTGCATCTCCCATGTACATCTTGATTATTTAAAATATGCACATAACAGCAACATTCCCATTTACATGTTAGCGTTTTAACATCAAAATTGGGTAAATTACTATTTTCTTTCCAGTATTTTAAGGCATCGCTAGTGGCGCACTCGCAGGGCTGCCCCTATTGGTCAGTCCTCCACCGCGCCCACTGATGACGACATTAAGTCTCGTCGGGCTCTTCCGGGCATGAGTGTGAGTAGCTGTCAAATCCAAACTACAGCTATTTTGTAGATTTTTCCTCAACATTCCATCACAGAACAGATGGTACGTTGCTTCTGAATGCTGTTGGTTAATATTTTACAACAGTTCAGTCGCCATTCTTATATGTCTTGCTAAAGTTAGCTTCTTAACTTGTGAACAGACTGAAGTTTGACTGAGTTCAGATGGGACGGTAACACTGGTCATGGGTTCTGTTCGCTGGGCTTTTCGCTGCGGGTCGTGGACTCCAGGCAGGTCCGATTGGCTGTTCGCTGCTCGATGCGTTCAGCCGGAAGAAAAGGAAAGAATCGGAGAGTTTATGTTTGCCAAGGATGCCAAATCAGCCATGGTAAACCTGACGCCAAACTTTCATCCTTGGAGGTCCTGCTCAGTGTCACCTTTCATGTTGTCTTTACTGTGTGTCACTTTGTCAGGCTGGCAGGTTATTGCTGAGGAGGTTTGTTTGTGAGAAGATGGGGATCCCATGGTCCGACATCAGACTGGAGCGATCTCCCAGAGGGAAACCATACCTGGCATCACCACTGAAGGTTAATGGCATTGAAATTCACAGTGTTAATTGTGTCATCAGTGTTACCTCTAGGTGGTCAATCGACTTGAGTTGTGCTTAGGTCCCAGTGTTGTCTTTCATTATGATTTCTTTTCTTTTTTTTTTTTTTTTTTTTACCTTTATCACAATCTTATGCTAAATATGAAAAAACCTAGAGAAGAAAATTCATTATTAACGAAGTTTCAGAAGTACAGGTCATCATTGTAAATGAGAAGCTGTTCTCAATTGATTTTACCTGGTAAAATAAAGGTTAAATAAAAATAAAATAAAAGTCCAGTAACTGGGGACCAACAGATATTTTTTACATCTGAGGAAGGTATTGTAGTTTCTGTATATTTAATGCTGTTATTAACCCTTTAATCCCTGATGTGTCAGTGTTGAGTGCTCTGAATGTATGAATGAATGTATGTATGTATGTTTATTTTAAATAATTCTGAAAATTCAACTGTTTGCTCAATAAGAAAAAAATAAAAAAAAACCTGCTGTTAGAATAGACCTTCTTCTTTCCATAGACAGGCTGCTGCTGGAGTGAAGGTGTTTTCTCATGGGACCACCGTGCCACTGGATATATAATAACTTAATTAAATTATGTCATCCAAATTTAGAATCTCAAACAAATGATGTTGTTAATACAGTGCAATATAGTCCGATCAATACGTGTTGGGTATTTTAAATGTGTTTTGTTTACTTAAACAATGCTTGTTTTGACTTAATTTGGCGATTGGTATTGAAGACATTTATTTATTTATTTTTACAGTATTTAAAATGTTTTCTTTCTTTGCGCTTGTGTTCAGGCTAGTTCAGATTCAGGTTCTCACCCTCAAGCCTGGAATTTCAATGTCTCACATCAGGGGGACTTTGCTGTTCTTGCAGCAGAGCAGGGAATGCAGGTTGGTGTGGATGTAATGAAGACCACAATGCCAGGTAAATGTTGAACATTATACTTGCATCAACTGCACTGCTTTTCTAAAAGCACTGAAATTAGACAAACAGACACTGTAGATCAGGGGTGTCCAATCCTGGTCCTCGAGGGCAGGTATCCTGCATGTTTTTTTGATGTATCCCTCTTTCAACACACCTGATTCAAAGGATGAATCTATCATGAAGCTCTGCAGAAGCCTGATAATGACCGTCAAGTGTGTTGGGAAAGGGAAACATCTAAAACATGCAGGATATCAGCCCTCAAGCCCCAGGACTGGACATCCCTGCTGTAGATAGATGCTTTATGAGCCAAAGATTTGTGCTGCATTTGTAATAACCAACATAATCACAAGAGGGCACTGTTGACTCACGTCAAAAATGTGGGCTGAGGCTGCTGTTAGGAGGTGCAGTGGGCTTTTCTGTGTAGTTCAGGTCCGTAGTATTTGATATTTTAAGACAGTCTCAGAAACAAAGTCTGGTTGAATCTCATCAGCACTAATTTCTATCTTTGTTACTTTGTATTTCTTCCTTTGCTCTGTCTCCTCCATTTACTCTCCCATTATCTTCTGGCTTCTTTTCCTCCTGTCCCTTGCCTTCTTTTTGTTTTCTCTGTTTCATCTGTTCTCACTCGTTTCCTACTCTCATGCTCTTTGATTCATTTCATTCTTTTTTTCGGTCCGCCTCTTTTCTTTTCTTTTCACCTTCCAGGTAGCAGTTCTGTGCCTGAGTTTTTCCGCATCATGACTCGTCAGTTTACAGACTATGAGTGGAGCGTCATCCAATCAGCCGGCTCAGAACACCAGCAGCTTGCTGCGTTCTACCGCCACTGGGTAACTATGGCAACCATACTACCCTGTCGTCACATTGCATGGCTTCTGGGTCCCGCATGCAGCATTTTTGAATGTGTATGAGAAGGAAAAATGGTGGAAATAACATTCTCATTGTTTCCTTAAAGACATGCACATATTTGTACATTTAGCAGCTTACTGTGTGTGCACATTCCAATTCTGTTAGCATGTACTTTTTTTTTTTGTCATATCTAGATTTTTAATGAATTCTTTGTAGTTCATCCTTAGAAATATTTGAAGGCTCATTTCCTTCTTTCCATTTCTCTATCTTTCTCGCATTTTCTTTGCAAACACAGATGGAGAGGGAGAGCAATAGTGGTGCAAAATAAAGATGCTGTGAGATTGAGGGTGGCACAGAGACGTCAAGCTCTGATATCATCACCACCCTGTTGACTAATGGCAGAGCGCAACGGTTGCCATAGTGATTAGCCTTGTAACACTATTATTGTTGATCATGCAGAGTTGGTTTTGGCTGGACACGCACGCATTGACACTTTTTCCCTCTCCCACAGACACACAGACTCCCTCTTTTGTATACACACTGTTAAACATGTGTGCATAGACTCCCATCTGTTCTGGTTTTAAGTTATTGTGATACTGAGCTCAGAAGAAAACACACCCCAAAGCCTGCACAGACTGCCTCTGCTCTGACAGACATATACCATCCTGTTTTGCTTATTTCCTCACGTATTTGTAATGATTATGTAGCTCTAACTGTTGCACTGAGCTGACTCGGTTTCCACTTGTTCCTCAAAGACCCTGAAGGAGAGCTTCATCAAAGCTATTGGCACAGGCCTGGGCTTCAACCTGCAGCGGATAGAGTTCCACCTACCGTCTGAACCCGTCACACAGGACCGGGTTCTGCATCAGACCAGGATGCATCTGGATGAAGAGGAAGAGGAGGACTGGATATTTGAAGTAAGGCGCGGGGAAGGACACCATATTTCGAAAAGTTAAAAGTTGGAAGTGAGAGCTCAGCTTTGACACACTTGGTGTTCTACTCCCTGGTGACTGCCCCTTGAACGTATATGCAGAGTAAAAGAGAGTTGGTCATACAGACACAAAAGATTATGATGGAAACCCTTAAGTGGCCCTCCAGCCATCCTAACACAGACAAGAGATTAGAGGTGTACAGCTCTTCTTCAGAGCGCAAGGATCATCTGTTGCCTTCACTCTTTTACTCTCCATTTTCACTCCCACCCTTATCTATTCTCCTCACCTTCATTCGTCTCCTGTCAGCGTCTGTTTTCTCTCTCATTTTCCAGTTCTTCTCTCCCCATTTGTTCTTCATTTCCTCTTTTGCCTCTGCACTTTTCTTTATTCTCTTTTTATCTCTGTTTTTGTTTTCTGCTTCATTCCCTTCCTCCTGGTGCTTCTTTCCTCTACACTCAATGCAAGAGGGATTAACAAGTGACTGATAAATTGCTACTACTGGCCTGAAAACCTCTCCTCTTCCTCTCCTCTTCCTCTCCTCTCGGGGGTCTTGGCGGACTAATGCTGTTTTACTGTCTGTTTTTACACCAGGGAATAACAGCTCACTTATATTGATCGCAGATAAAACAGTAGATGCTTTTTAACCATAAATTGTCGGACAAAGTGAAGTATCACCAACATATAGAATGTAGGATTTCTGTGGTGTAAAATACAATAAACGAAGAATAGAGAAATGGAGAGATAATTACATCCGCCAAGGAGGTTATGTTTTTGCCTGCGTTTGTTTCTTTGTCTGTTTGTGTGCAACATAACTCAAAAAGTTAATGGATGGATTTTGATGAAATTTTCAGGATTTGTTGGCAATGGCACAAGGAACAAATGATTAACTTTTGGGGGTGATCCGGAAGAAATTCTGGATCACTTTGAAATTTTCATTAACATTGGGGTCAATGGAGCCAAAAATGTTGTTTCTCAGTATCTCGGTTAATTATTGACCAAATGAAATTTTCAGGAAATGTTCGTTCTGAGACAAGGAACAGATGATTACATTTTGGAGGTGATCTGGATCACTGTCTGGATCCAGGGATTTTTTAAACGATTCTCTATTAGTTATCATTGGCGTTGCTGTAGTAATAATAACAAATGTCCACCAGATGGCGACTCATGTTTTCTC